>JAKOGI010002118.1:0-120000 GCA_029747015.1 Carnegiea gigantea
TTTCAGTTTTGAGCAAATCTAAGCTATTTTCAAGGCCAACACGAAATTGACCCATTTATTAAATGGGTCGACCCGACCCGTCCCGTTTGACAACCCTAAATGCAGTAATGCAGTTCGCTTAAGTGGTTGGGAGGAGTTGCTGCTGGGAGGAGTTGTTGTGGTACGTAGACGTTATAAGTATGGCCCGAGGAGTAGAGCATACATTGCAAATTTCCATATCTCCACAAAAACAGAATGGATTGGTGCACAAATTTGAAGGCATTTGCGGAGGAAGTCTCAGAGTAAGCACGAACTATTCGGGTGCAGGTGGACGCCTGTACAAATAGGCTGCCCGGTTCGGTGCAATTATCGGTGGCGTAGGTAGCCGCCCCCACCGAAGACCAAGTTGGAGCACACATTCCTCGTAGTTACAAACAAACAATGTTGTCGCCCAGCCCGGCTCCCTTGGGAAATGCATATGTAATCCATGCTATTGGTTGGATGGATGGACCTACATTTGTCCCCATAGACAACCTCACCCTACAGTCATTTATGGACTGCCCTGTGCGGTACTAGACGGACTTTGATGTTGTCACACTTGAATGACTTCAGAACTTAAGGTGCATGCTGCCATCTGGATCATATATACCAGCGTAAATTCCACTAGTGGTTAAGTTCTACTCGCAGTGGAGTGAATGCAAGCGATAGACTGCCTGGCAAGACGGTAGAACACTCTTACGAGTATAGCATACCACCGATGACGACGGTGTGGTGGAGGGATTTGACATAGAGCCCATACTGAGGCCATCTTTTACCCCACGTACAACGTTTGAGATTTCGCATTCGATGTTGTCATACAATTACTATTGGTGGAGTGACGACTTTTACATGTAAATCCTACATAGGGGGTATGATGGAGCTCAGATGGACATAATGTCTTCCCCCGTTGAAGAGGGGAATGCCATTGTGTGCACGGTGAACATGGTAGTAGCTAACAACCGTGTTGGCATCCCGCCACCCGTCCTGGACTACTCCGGCACCGACATTCGCATTGCGGTTTGGAATTGTAGAGGCATTGTACTTGCATCCTTCCTGCCGAATCTTAGGGGATTACTTGCAATGACAAGGGCTGCCATAATGGTCGTGACAGAAATTACAGTCGGGTTTGATAATGCAAGGGAGATCCTGCGTAGAACGGGAATCAACCACCAACCATGATGCGGTGGGGTCCTGCATGTCACAGTGTGGATGTCGAACATGTCAGGTGGGGTTGTACTAACATATGTGTAGGGAATTGCAATGGGGAACACACTTGTAAACCTAAATGAAACAAATGAGTTCATATACGTGACCATAATGAAGCATATAAGTAACTGCCTTTCTATAACTAAAATAGGCTCACCTGAAATGTTCTCAGAACTAAGGTGATCGCATGGGACGTTGACGGTAGTCGTTGACGTCGTCGTTGCCGACATACGTCAATTGTAATATGAGTTCGCTGCAGTATAAATGAACCTTTTTGTTCTTACATCATCATCACAGTGCAACTATCGTATTTCATTATTCACAACCACATCCACACCACAGTTAGCACGTTCGCAAGAACCCCCCGATACCGTGTCCCCTACCAAAGATGGACATGACAGTACCGTAATCTGATGCGCATGCACTTCTTCAGTGACATTGTTCACATGTTACATAAGCGTCACAGGCAAATGCTACAGGAAGACAATGTTTCACATTTGAGTTCCTTCTCCATGAAATTTTAAAAAAAAAAACACACAGAATAATTTTTACAGAACATAGCATAGAGCCAAACAGAACAGCCACATTAGAAGTCTTCAGGGGCACACATCACACACTTGACATAGTTGGTGTCTTGTGCACAGCAATACGCCTACCCGGGTTTCGTACAGTGTCCACCATGGTATAGAACGCCTGCGTAGTGGGTATGTGCCTACTAGTTGGGGGGAATCTCCGCAGCAGGTCGGGGATACACAATAAACTGCAGCATTGTGGCACACATAACGCTATGGGAATAGAACATGTCCCATCTCAATTCCCTGTCTATGACATTTACAAAAAACAACCAACACCACAGGGAATAATTTATATAGAACATAGCTTACGGCTAAATGGAACAGCCACATTAGAAGTCTTCAGTGACACACATCACACAGTTAACATTGTTGCTGTGCTGTGCACAGGAACACATGCACCTGGTTTTGGCATAGTCTCTACCATGGTGCTCAATGCTTGCGCAGTGGGTATGTGCCAGTGAGTTGGGAAAAATCTCTGCAGCAAGTCGGGGATGCACAGTAAACTACAGCCCTGTGGGGCACACCACATACACAAAATCCTGGAACTTCACCATCAACCATTTCATAAAGGACCCATGCGGATGCCACAGTACAAACACTGCAATCATGAATGCACGTGTGCATGTCGAGGATGTATATCTACACTGATGCATGCCATGCGTCCCGTACATGAGTATGCCGTACCGGTTTGGTGCAGTCCACCATGACCTGCAAAGGCATCAACCTGTCAATAACAGAAAGCTATAGTAATGTACAACCTGTACAGTGAACCATACTTCCACGTCTGACCCACCCGTGCTGTATAGGAACAATCAAATAGATCCTCAATCTCGACAACATCACCCTCATAGCTTGCATTGAAATCTGCTTGAGGATTACGATATGTGCGCCTTGTATGGCCTACTTCACCGCATTTTGAACACCTCCTCACTTTCTTGTCCTGGGTTTACGACTCTCTTCGCTTCGATGGTGGCCTACCCAGGTGTCGGCCATTGTTAGGGGGTAATATGCACCAGTTGTAGTCCTCATCCCGTTCTTCCCTGCTAACCACAAGCCATGTCTTAGCATCCACTATGCCCATGTTGTGCGTTTCCATGGGGTGCACAAGTTGGTTATATATAACCTCTTGTGTTGCTGTCTTATAAATAGGATGGACGTAGTCATAAGCCCATCGGTTGGCCTTTGCTATCACAGCTAGAGCATAACAGCGTGGAAGACCATGCATCTACCATTGCCTGCAAGTGCAAGTCTGCTGCCCGAGCTTCACAACTAATTGATAGCTGTTGGTCAACTCCATGCTGTACTCACCTAACATCAAACTATATCACTCTACAGCTGCAATACAACCCATTTTCTTATATGTGTCTGCCAACTTCTGCTCAATCCTCTCCCCCACCCATTCTTGCACTTCAGCATCTTCGCTTTATGCTTATCCATCTTCTTGCTAAGCTTCTCTAGGTGGCCACTAACAAGCCACAGCGCAGGCATCGAGCGCAGGCATCGAGTGTAAGCCTCGCATCTAATTGTTCTAATTTTCTATCACATTATTATTCATCCGACCCCATCTCTCCTCAGTGAACTTCGATGCAGCCCACTACTCAGGCTCATTCTCTTCCACCCAGGTTGCAAGCTCTACCTTATAACACCTTAACTCATCTAACGCGACATTGTACTCCCCCACTGTTGGTGCATATGCAACCCTATAGAACATTTCCTTTACTATCTGCTTTGTGGCTTCTTCGTGGATGCCATGTTTAGCTGCCTCCTTCAAGTTCTCAATCAAGTGTCGTAACCAGTAGCTGTGGTACTCTTTTCCAAACACTTGCGCCATTGTAGGCAGAAGTGCCGAGTGCATGTCCGACATTATCACCGACTTCAGCCCCCCTAAACACTGAGCAACCATTTCCAAGAACCAGACCCCGTCTTCACACCACAGACAATAGCGTATGCAAAGTTGAACAGATGGTTGTCCGCATCTAATGTGCATGCCGCCAACATCGTCCCCTGGTAAGGTCCGCTCAGATGCGTACTATCAACAAATAGTACAAGCCTACACTCGAGCTTGAAGCCATTTACATTGGCAGCATACGCCACAAACATCCTATAAAACCTGCATCTGTCAACCTCACGCACTATGGCTGACCCAAGGTTCACCCACACCATTACCACACACATCCAAGGGAGCAATTTGTAGTGATCTACTGGCCTACCCAACACCATCATACGGATAAACTCCTTCGCCCTTCATGACTGCATGTATATGAGGCGAATCCCCAACTCCAACTCCAGATCTTGCATTATGTCTTTTGGAGTGTAGTCCAGACATAACTGCACCTTACCCTCAATGAGGTGCGCTAGAAGTCCGCTCTAACATGATGTCTGCTCCAGATGCCCATCTGACATTGCTCCTCAACATTGTGTACATGCTTCCCTCTAAAGTCATTCAACAACATCACCTGTGCGTTCTTCCCACCTCTACTACATATGTAAAATGGGCAGTTAGTAGCATCACACCGGACCACAATTCTTTGTTTGCAATTCCTCTCAAACCGATAGTTGAAGTAGTTCGCGATCACATATTTACATATCATCTACCTAAATACTTTCGCAGATTCAAATATCTGTCCCTCCCCCCTAATCAACTTCTTCCATATGCTCAGCTTACGATGATAACTTTGGGCTTCTATCCTAGAACGTGGCCACACATTGTCATTGACATCATTCCCATCAACACACCCTTTTCTTTTGTTACCATCACCACATTGTTTCTCAGCTGCTTGCTCATCCCCTGCATTATCCTCCTTTGTTGCTTCTTCATCACCGGCATCCTTTGACGCCACAGATATATCATTGTCATCTGACATTTTAATTGTATCACCTCCTAGATGCAGACTACTTGCTGGCAGCTCCCCTCCTTTGACCCCCAACGACCTGCAGTTGCTGCACACTAACATATAAAGCATTAGCTTCCCCACCTGCAAATGGTTAGTGGAGTTCAACAATTACATCTTTATCAAAGTCGTACCGTTTTACTTCTACTTCGTTATTGCCCTGTTCTTCACCCACTTCCTCACCATCATTGCACTTTCCACCACTTCTGGCTATTTGTTTGCCTTCACCTATATCTCGCACTCTTGATTCGCAAACAGCATCCCTCGCATGTGGTCACCTCACTGAACCAGCGTTCTCGGCTACATATATGTAACCATCCTCATCATTACCCTTGAAAATCACCTGCACATTGTTGTCCCCTTTAACTGCTATTAACATCTCCCTATCATACTTCAAACTGTACCATAATTTCTCCTCTGACATATCACTCCCTATCATCTCCCTCACCATTTTCAGCAATTCCTCTGCCCCCATTCCTTCGCTCACCACCACACATTTCCTCGATCAGCCTCATATCTAACTTTTCCATCTCTACTTTCTACTAACATCCTCCCCACAAAACATACATAACTATCTCCTTCCTCCTCCCACCTTCTCCAGCTACTATAGCATTCACATCCATTGCTCATTAATATCCCCGCCACCAGCACCTTGTATCCCCTTCCCAATCAATGGCCAACATTGCAACTTGTACCTACATGTCAGATAAAGCAAACATTGAGTCATGTACTCCATTCGTGCCCAGCATTTGCATATCACATTTACATCTGTTTATCCTAGCCACTGTCCCCACCATCTTACCCAACCATTTCATTACGTGTATGATGGTATTCCCTTAACACACATATGGTAAGGACAGCTATAGTATTCCCCGGCTCCCCCCCATCTACCCACAACTGTTGACCTCACTGTCCCCGGACCCCAAATCAAATACCCAACCCATTCTATCTGCCGCAACACTTATGCAAACTTTCATTATCTAACTTCCCCAATCACACCTCACCCTCACCACATTCCAATAATAGCCCACGTACACCACAATAATGCCCCACCTCCCGCTGCACAGATAGTATTATTATATCATACATACCCACCCACACAATTTACCATAACCTACCACACCATATGTTCCATTTACCTGGCTACTTCCCCCTGTCTGCCTACACCCACGCACTACATCATTGTCACACTACATCATTCCATGCATAACACCTACTTACAAGGTATGCCCCACCTAAGTCCACTGTCTACCATGGTTTACATATTAACCTTCTTGTGTATTCCAAAAAGCATGCTCGCACACTCATCCTTGCCCACGCTTCCCAACCCAAATAGCATAGAAATGAAGGAAAAATTCCCTCACTGTGGGGACATTCACAAAACACAGTGCCACATTCATCACCACCTATACTAACCATTCCAACAAGATCAATAAATTTCTTCTCATAGTATACTTCATTACAAGCACATACCTTGAATTCACCCCACCATGCGTTATTGCCAACACTAATGCCACCCCCTTCCTCCCTAGCTTCCTCCCTAGCTTCCTATTCCAGTTCTGTTCTTCTCCTACCTCACTCTTGCTCCCTGTCTTTAATTCACCATGCGTTCTCCCATGCACATACTGTCAATTCACCTCCATCGTGTGTTGCTCTTCTTCTTGCTCCCTTTGTTATGCTCGTTCCTCTTCTACCTCACCCTTCTCCTCCTTTGGAAGCCCCACTCTTGCTCTTTATCTTTAATGTTCTGACTACAGAAACCACATGGGCATTTATCTCTCCTAACTACTTCAATCTCTCTCCTCTTACCTTCACAGTCAAAGGCCCCTATGTAAAGAAGGGCATTCTTGTCTTTTCAACCCCTCCTTTATTTTCTCCAACTTCACTTTCCCGCCAAAAGCAACACCAAGTTGTTGAGGAAAGTATTAGTTTATTGCCACCCATTTGATGACTGCCTGCGTTATAAATTTTCCAAAAAGATTTTGGAATTAGTATCATGTCTATAGGATATTTTGATTTTAACGCCAATGCATTATAAGTTTGTGTGTATAGGAAGAACACTTAATATAAATGCGTGTTCGTACTAACAACCATGCCTGGTATAACATCCAAATAAGATAAAAAAATATATGCATCACTACATAGCTATACAAGTTAGAGGCACATTTTATACACCCAAAAATACAATTTTTTTTAAAAAGCCACCAGGAAAGATCCCTAGTCAATTTTCGTTTTACTTTGTTACTTAAACTTCATAGAGGAGCCAACAACACATAAGGTACAAAATCTATCCCTAGCACCACCAGGTAAAGAATTGAGATATTTGTCATATGTAAAGGCCCCCTTTCTAATCAAATCAAGATAGCGAGGAGCTAACATGATGAATGAGGACCAGCAAAGGGGCGCATATGCCATAGACTACACATCACAGAAAGCCGATATTAGTTAACTGCTGGCTTACTTTAAGAGAGCCATTGCTTGTTTAGAGGCCTCTAGAAAAGTGAGCAACTCCTTTGAAATATGGAACAATTCATCATAATCGTGTACTATGATGTCCTTCATTGGATACTAAGCATTTTCTTTGGCATAAATAAAGAGCTTTTCTAAGACAAAAGCATTCTTTAGAATAACTTCTATCAGATTAATTTGTGGAATAAGTAAACTCCTAAAGAGACCACGCATGGTGATGTTTTTGAGATTATGTATCAACCACTCAGAATGCCTACTGTTCATCCCAGATATCCAGTTTCATCAAGCTCATGCTTGATATCCTGTGCCCAGAAAAGGGGTTTTTTTTTTGAAAAAACATAAGCTTTCCTAGTTTATACCCAAGGAAAGAGTTAGGCTAAGATAAAGAGGTTGTCCTCACATATCTACCCTGTATTACAAATGGATGACTAATTTTCACTCAAGTGCACACACCTAAGGACACAAACTTGGATCTCTGACTTCTATAATCAGCTCCTCTAAATGAGGTGAATATTTTAGTAAGCTATAGATTCCTGAGATATATTTGTCAATCAACCACATCTTGAGTAGAACACACTTCCACTTGTTTCATGGAAAAGGAAGATTTTTCAACACAATATAGGTTGACATCTGACAAAGATATAAAACAACTTGGTTCATACTCATAGACATCTGCATCTTCCCATGATAATCATAACTATAGAAGAATATTGTGAAGCCTTATTTGGCTTTTCTTTTGAAAAGTTTAGACGCTCTAGAATAAGAGGAATGCTGAATGGAATTGTTTTTGGTGAATCTTCTTTTAGTCATTTATATCGCAACATATAACATGCATAATATATAACCTCATACAAATTCATCAATCAACTTTATGTCCCAGACAGGTAGAACCCAAGGCTAGCTGCTAAAACACCTTAAACCAACTACTTAGGTATGGCAGCATTGAGAACAATAGGGTAGTTGTTATCATTCACAAGGATAGCATCTTATTCCAAACTCAAACTTTTTTATCTTTTCCACTCAGGTATACCGAAACTAATTTGCGATTTTTAATTCACCCTCATCAAAAATTACATACTCATTGTTGTCAAATGTAATATGTGTCCATCCTCAGCCACTACTCAAGACCACCATCTTCCTACCATGGTGATGAAGGAAGATGCAGCAAGAAGCTTTCAAGCTCTTACCGGTAGCTTAAACGTTTCCACAGAAACTTATCAAGTAAACCAAGAAAATGATCAAGTTGGTATTGAGCTTAAGTCTGGGGCTACTCCAAAGGATGTGGATAATTTGCCAGACTAAAGCTAAAAGCACCTATTGGTCGGGTCTATTTAAATAGGCCCGATGGCCACAAGGTGTCGCCTAGGGCGATAACCCTAGCTTCCCCATAACCTATAGAAGGAGGTTTGGGGAGTTACCTAGTGATACATGTGGAAGACATAAGATCCCAGACTTTGCTCCCCTCCCCTCGCGACTACTATACCATCACCGCTAGGCTTCGGGTTTAGGACGTGGACAACCTAATGCGACTCTAGTAGTCGCCTAGTATAACTTATAACGTGGACTATTTCCGATAGTTGTTTCCACACTCTAGTCAGTCTTATTTGTCTAATAGTGGTATCAAAGCCTAGATTGATCGGATTAGTGCTATTTAATGTGTTTAAAGATCTTATTAATAAGCATGCTTATCTTGAGAACATTACTATATGATTACTCATTTAATTTTCATAACTATGCAAGTTAATAGCATGAATCTGTGACTTGAATTGGCTAAAGATTAGATTTTTTTAGTCGTGACCACTGATGAAAATATATAGTCAGATTGCAAATAAATTCAAACACACTATGCAATTATGTGTTAATTTGCCCATGCCCAGACTAGTATGCATAAAATATGATTTGTTGGTTAATCATCATGATTATACAATTAGAAAGCATGAATCTTTATATTACTAAGTGTAATCATAATGAATCGGATTCAAGAATATTTATGCCTTGTAAAATCCTTGTGCCCAGTTAGTCATCTATTACCAAAAAGGATGAATTTTTGACTGATAATTCATGATTCAAATTGATCAGACTCATGCCTGAATGTGTTATTGTTCTACACGTGTGATTGTTTAGATTTCAAGAATGTGACCATGCCCTATGCTATTATGATGTTTGAACAATCATAACATGTTTTGCATGCTAAATCGTGAAAAGCATACTTGAAAAAGACCCAACCCCACTCGGCTGCTAAACCCTAATCATCGACACTCAAAACCCTAGCTCTAACCCCCCTCTGCTTTAAACCCAACTTCGGAAACCGCAATGGTTTCTAAGGAAATCTCAACCTTGGCTAAAAGAGAAAGAAAAAGGTAAAAGAGACTTGAACCTAGTCTTACCCATTAGAACCACTGGGGGGAGGGTGGCGTGTGTAATGCACATGCTGACGAAGGCTCAGTTGACCCTTGTTCTTCCTCCAACCATGCGTTTGCATGTCGATCTACGCAACTTCAGACAGAAATTTGCAAAAATACCATCAATGAAGGCGCGTGTGTCTATGAATCGCCGCCTCAGCGACGCGTTGGCTGTGAGGACTACTTTCCCAGACTCAGTTTCGGTCGATCTACATAGTAGTAGAATTTGTTCTTAAAAAGTTGGCTTAGATCGAAGGCGAAGGGGGGCAGCGGTTTCCCATCACATGGGTGTTTTTTGGGAACCAAAAACGGTGGCGGTGGCCACCGTGATGGCATTCAGAGCCTAAGAAAGAAGCTTGGTGCTCCATTTTTCTGGCCATGGCACTGGAAAACCGAGAGGTTTCTCTTTTGGGGTCAAGAGAAGGAGAGAGAACGAAGAGGTAGAAGAAGAGAGAGTGAGTAGAGTGAAGTCGTGGGTTAGTTAGGAAGACTGTTTTAGGGTTAGTCAGTGTGTTACTCACCCTTAAAAGGTTCCCCCCCCCCCATTTGGGCTGATTTTATCAAAGAAAAAAAGAGGGAGGCCCCGATTTTCTTTTGGTCATTGTGGGCCTTTTTTGGTTGGCCCAAATGTTTGTTTTAATTTAGGCCAATTTTGTTTCTATTTTGATTTGGATTGTTTGCTCCCATTGTCATATAAATTCATTTTATATGTTGAAAGTAGTCATAGGCGGTCCTATATGTTTTTTTTTTTGCTTAGTTATATTCTTTTTGCCTTTATTTTTGTTTCATGTTATGTAAAATTGTTAATAATATGGAAATTTGAGGTAGAATATATATATATATATATATATATATATATATATATATATATATATATATATATATATATAACTTTGTGTTTTATATTTTTATTTTATGAATTAGTTTCATAAAACTTATGTATATGCTTCTTGCATAATTAAAAGCGAATATCTTTGTGATAGTCACTAAGTTAATATGTTTAACAAACCTTTAGAAGAAATGCCATGAAGTTAAGCTAACAATTAAATTAAAGAAATGCCAAAATTCATATCTATACGTGATCATTATGAGCTTAGCAACATTTTCAAACATATATTATGAATGATGGGGTTTTCTTGATAATTTAATTATTAAAACCATCTATCTAACAAAATATTATGTACTTTTAGATATGGTAGCTAAAAATATGATAAGTTGTATGCAGTCCAATGATAAACTAGATGGCACAAACTACGACGTCTAGCATCTGATAGTCCAATTCGCCTTAAATGATGGTGATATGCTAGACCTCTTAACCTCCTCTATGCCTGCTCTGGCTGAAAAAGATGAACAAGTTAGGGGCATTACTGCTACTAAGCAGTACCAAGAGAACCTAAAAGCGTACCAAGCATGGTTCAAATGCGATTGTTCTGTACGCTACACTATGCTATCTTGCATGCAGGACGGTCTCCTGGGTGAGTTTGAATGCTTCCCCACTGCTAAGGACATGTGGACACAGCTTAAGATTAGGTTTGGACAGACATTTGCTACAAGGTTGCGTACCTTGCAGCTAAAATGGATGCAGTGTACTATTAACTCCAGTCGTAGTATCTCCAAACACCTTCAAACCATGAGTGCTATGGTTCGAAATCTTAACGCTACAGGGCAAGAGGTTTCTGAGGAAGAATAGGTCCTAAATGTCATTAGGGCTCTTCCCAATAACAATGAATATTAGAAGAGTTTTAAAGTAATCATGACACAGAGTGAGCACATCAAGACCTTCGAGGCAATCTCCAAACACTTCGAAATGGAGGAAGAGTGTATAAAGATATATGGGCCTCCTAGTGTGGTATTCGTTGCCAAGGATTAGGGCCCAGGGATAAGAAATTCTATTATGCTAAGAAACCCAAGAAGGGTCCTTATCCTCCTCAGAACTCTCACTCCAATGGTGGTAATGCCAAGAAGCACAAGGCTAAGGCAACAGAGCTAAAGATATGGCACATGTGAAGTGCTATAACTGTGGAAAGAAGGACCATTTCACACGGGATTAGCCTAAGCTAGCCAAGGTACATCTTTCCACTAAAACTCCTGAATTATGTGTTTGTTCCCATGCATTCATTTGCTAACGCTCTTCCTCAATGGATTGTAGACATGGGGCAACAAAGCACATAGTTTAGGATAGGGCTGGATTCATGGAGTTCCATCGCTACCCGGCAGATTCACGGACTGTCGTATTAGGGAATGGCAGCAAACAGGATATCCTAGGAATTGGAACATACTAGCTGAAACTCCGTGGAGGAAACAAGCTATTTCTTCATGATGCGCTCTATGGACCTAGGGTGCGATGCTCCTTAGTTTCTCATGTTTCTTTAATAAGATTAGGTTTTACTTTTGGATTGCAACCAGATGGCTTAGATCTGTTCTATCATGGCAATTTGTTTGACCAAGCAACTTTGAAAGAAGATTTCATTATTTTAGATTTGGATGATTCCTATGATAATATATTCTCTGCTTTTGTTTCATACTTTGACTTTAATTCTGAATTGTTGAGTGGCATGCCAGACTTGGCCATGTGGCTAAGACAGGATAAATATCTTAGCTAAAGAAGGTCTTCTAGATCGACTCACTAGGGTTAAGTTGCCTAAGTGTGAGTCATGTCTAGCTGACAAGGCAAAAATGAAGCCTTTCAGCAAGGCCTCGATAGCATCTAGTCCCTTAGAATTAATCCACTCAGATATATGCAGACCCATAAACATCAAAGCACGACATGGCAATTATTCATGATATGGGTATGTGTACCTAGTATCTTATTGCTACGAAGCACTCGATGTGTTCAAATGTTTCGTAGCAGAAGTAGAGTCTCAATTGGAATGTAGGGTTAAGATCCTTTGGACTGATCAAGGTCGTGAATACCTCTCTGATATGTTCAAAGAGTTTTGTGAGGAAAAAGGTATACAAAGATAGTTAACAATTCCACACACCCCAGAACAGAACGGTGTTGCGGAACGTAGGAATCGTACATTGCTTGACATGGTCAGATCAATGATGGCCCATGCTAACCTCCCAATTAGTTTCTAGGGGGATGTATTGCTTACAGCAACCTATATCCTTAACCGTGTGTCAAGCAATAGTGTACCTGCCACACTTGATACGTTATGGTTTGGTAAGAAGCCATCCATGAACCATTTATGCCCATGGGGGTCAGCTGGCTATGTGCATAACCTGATCCATAAACATAGAAAGTTTGGTCTAAGAGCCACCAAAATGGTGTTCATTAGATATCCCGCACAATCTAAAGGATATGTGATGTATGGGGAACAGCCTAATAGTGGCATGATAGAGATAGATTCCCGAAATATTGATTTACTCGAGGATGAGTTCCTAAACATTGGTGAAGTCAAGAAGGATGTCGAACTATTTGAGTTACAGCAAGACATCCAACCATCTTTTAGTAGGGGGAGAATTCAAACTCTAATCAAGTCACCAAGGTGGTATGCCTCCCTTATCTAAAAGAAATGAGGAGACTTGTCTACGCAGGAGAATGACATTCGTCCTCAATTTCCTATACATAAGAAAAGTCAACTTGTGAGTAAGGTCCGTCCTAAATCTCCTATTCCCGAACATACAGTTAGTCCACATGTTCATGACCCCATGCCCCAAACCGATAGTGGGAGTGACTCTCCAAATGCTCAGGGTCCCACACCTCTTAGAGAAAGGAGGGGAGACGCCTCACCCAGGTAGACAAACAAAAAAGGTCCTAAGATCCAAAGGAGTAAGCATGGAAGAGTTCCTCGACGATATTTCCAAATCGAAGAGGAAATATTCCTATACACTCCCTTGGAAGTTGAGGAGCCCACCTCTTATCAAGCGGCGATTGACTCACCAAACCACAAAGAGTGGATGGATGCCATGACAGATGAGATAGACTTAATAGCGTGAAGCAAGGTTTGGGAACTTGTTGATCTTCCACCCCAGCGTAAGTCTATTAGAAACAAGTGGGATTTCAAGATAAAACGTCAAGCAGATGGTTCAATCGATAAGTTCAAAGCCAGTTTAGTAGCGAAAGGGTTTACACAAATTAAGGGTGTCGACTATGAAGAGATATTTTTTTCTTGTGGTGATATTTGCCTATATTCGCCTACTCTTAGCCATGGTTGCCCCTTTGGACTTAGAGTTGTTTTAAATGAACGTAAAGACTGCTTTTCTCAATGGTAGCCTTGAGGAAGAGATCTATATGAACCAACCCATTGGTTTTGTATCAAAGAGACAAGAGGAAAAGGTGTGTTATCTTAAAAGGTCCATATACGGTCTTAAGCCAGGTCTTGATACTTAAGATTCCATGAAGTTATAACTTCATTTGTCTTATAAATAGTTTCAAAAGACCATTGTGTGTATGTCAAACAATTAACTAGGGGGATTATGTTTCTTACTGTACATGTTGATGACATACTACTGGCTGGGAACAACTTAGAGATGATCAAAGCCACAAAGAAGTGGCTATCCTCTGTCTTTGAGATGAAGGACATGGGTGAATCCAGGTACGTCCTAGGCGTGGAAATAATCAGAAATCATCCTAAGAAACTTTTAGGTATGAGCCAGGAGGTGTATATCAATAAAGTCTTAAAACAATTTTGTATTCATTATTCCAAACCCGTAGGCACTCCAGTTAAGAAGGGTTTAACCTTGAGCCTCGACCAATGCCAAAAACAGATAAAGAAAAGGAGATTATGAGCACTGTCCCTTACGCTAGTGCCGTAGGAAGCCTAATGTACTCCATGTTATGTACACGGCCTGACATTTGCTTTGCGGTTGATTTGGTAAGTCGTTACCAACGCAACCCAGGACTTTCCTATTGGCAGGTCGTCAAGAGAATCATGCGCTACCTTCGTGGTACAACCGACTTGGTCCTATGTTATCAAGGCAGGGACCTTAAGCTGAGAGGATATTCAGATGCCAATTGGGGTGGTGACCTGGATAAGTCTAGGTCAACCTAAGGATATGTATTCACCCTGGGTGGGGGAACCATATCATGGTGCAGTAACAAGTAGGACTACATAGCGCTGTCGACCATGGAGGCAGAATATGTCGTATGTAGCCCAGCCACGCAATAGGCAATGTGGCTTAGGAGTTTTCTCCACAATCTTAACCTCACTCCTAGAGTTGATGATCCTACAGAGATGTTATGTCATAACGCAGTCGCCAACTAGTTCACTAAAGATCCGAGGTTCTATCGGAAAACCAAGCATTTCAAGAGGTTTTATCACTTCGTGCAAGACGCCATAAAGACAAAAGAGGTTTCCATCAAGCATATACCCACTAACAAGATGATCGTTGATCCATTAACTAAGTCGATTCCTAGAGATGCTTTTACAGCACATTCATTGAGTCTAGTACTTCGTAGAGTTCAATTTTAGATGAAATCTTGTTATGTATTATAGATACATTCTTCTTATAATGAGCATTTATGAAATAAAGATTGAAGGTTCTTTTTCTAAATGCTTTATGATTTATTTGTTAGAAATGTTGAAATGTCACAGGCTTCTGATTGGCCTAGTCATATAAGCAATCGCCCTGATGCTTAAGTAGCAGGCAGGATGAGACTGAATCATATTGGCACCAGGTGTGCAATATTGATTACTCATACTGGAAGTGTATGAACATGACATAGTTGCCTTAGTAAGTCTAAGATGAGACTTGAGAGAATCGAATATGAGATATGGTTTCATATTGAAGCCTTGAAAGCCAAATCTTGAGTGTTAGGATTAACATTTGGTATGTTAATCTAGTGGCTCAGGTTAGTTTCTTAGTGAAAATCTAGACTGGCAATTCACATGGCATATAGAGTGATGATCCCATATAAGTAGGAGCTATGTCATGGCACATATCTCATACTGTGTGTGCTTAAAAGACGATCATATACGGAGTGACAAGTGACCCCCTATCTCTTGTCACTGTGTGACCATATGGACGATGACCCTCTGACTTATAGCTATGTTACGAAGTCAAAGCTTGATGTCACTACTTTAATATGTTTCTCAAGGGCCACAATGTATAGGAGAACATGTTAGGATAGCAATTAAACTAAGATGCAATATCATGAGTGCTCAAGGAAAAGTCTATCCATCATCACCAATATCAGCCCGGGCGATTATATTGAGTAATAATCATATGATATATCATGGCATAAGGGATTGCAAATGCTAGTAGTGATGTTTAAGATGATTTAGGGTATTATATTTCATGAAAGTGTTATGTTAGTTAGAGGGTAACTTAATATAGCACTACTTATAACTTTTCGGTTGCACATCCTATTCCTGGCATGAAGTGTGAGGAATTGTGATTCATGGAGAACATGTGTTTACGGCTTTCATGGCCGAGTGAGAGCTATTAGCCAGGCCTATTTAAATAGGCCCGAGGGCTGCAAGGGGCCACCTAAGGTGACAACCCTAGCTACCCCATAACCTATAAAAAAAGGTTTGGGGAGTTAGCTAGTGATAAATGTGGAATACACAAAATCCCAAACTCTCTCCCCTCCCCTCACGACTGCCATACCATCACCGCTGGGCTTTGGGTTTTGGATGTGGACAAGCTAAGGCAACTCTGGTAGCCACCTAGCATCACTACGGATGTGGACTATTCCCAATGGTTGTTTTCGCCAAGCCTCTTTGTCCAACAGCACCCAAAACCAACACAAGGTGGAGTAAGAGAAAAACTATCTGAGCCCACTATTCAGGTGAAAGTGAAAGCGATAGAGGAATATATTGAAAATTGAAGACATTCTCATTGAGTATAATATGTATAAGAAGATGCACATAATGGCCCATTATTATGCTCACGACTTGTGTAAGTCCAGTCATGCAATACACATTATCAGTAGAAACATACAAAGATTAATCCCTCCCTAAGGTTTAAAATGAACATACAGCTATTATAATATCTGCAAATGATGGTATTTGTGACTTATATTGATTTTACCTAGTCTCAGGCACATTTGATTCAAAAAGGTCCAAGCTCATAATGCTTTCCCCTCGTATTTTCACCAGGCCTCATATTAACTTCTAATAGATTCTCCCATACACTTCTTTACTTTAGAAGTTGCGGTCCCCTCCACCAAAAAAAAAGAAAACTTTTCTTTTAAGATTGAGAGGAATATCAAGGAAAGAAACTGCAAACATTATCAGGCATTTTAGATGGTAGATGTTATTTCTATTTTCATTATACTTCCTTATTATGCTAGGTCTATTCTGTTAGGATAACAAATCTTAGTGTACAAGTTATAGTATCATTAGGAAAGTACTATTTTAATTACTAGGACCCTATGTTGCTGATTTATCTAGTTTAATACTTTTTTGCGTTATTGTTGGAGTATGAAAGTGAATATTATCATACATTGATAAAACATAAAGAATATGAAAGGAGGTGTTATCTCAGATTGATACAATTAAAGGACTCGAGCATATATAAACTTATGAGTTACTCTACCCATTGCTAATTAGTTTTAGGTTGGAACCTCAGTTGAGCTTGCATACATGACTCGTTTGTTAAAAGCCCTATTGATATAAAAAATTTAACATGGTATTAGAGTGGGTTGGTCGATCCTGATTTGCTACCGTCCCCATTTGATTAAAATTGTGTACATGTATTGAGCCTTGTTAGTAGCCAACATGTGAGGGGGTGTGTTGGGAGTATGAAAGTGGGCATTATTATAAATTGATAAAATATAAAGAATACAAAAGTCGGTGTTGTCCCACATTGATAAACTTAAACAGCTTAAGCATGTATAAAAACTTGTGAGTTACTCAACCCATTTTCAATTGGCTTTAGGATGGAATCTCATTTAAGCTTGTATACTTGACTTGTTTGTTAAAAGCCCAATTGATATAAAAAATTTAATAGTTATAGATATAACCCTCTATGATGGGTTACTTTCAGGAATCTAATCACAAGACGAAATGAATTATTGTTTAATTAGAGAGGATCTCCACTTGTAGTTCATTGCACTAAGGTCGTATTCTTTTTAGCAAGTAGGATTAAACTTAAAGTTTATAGCTCGTTACATATCATCACAACTTCTTATCACTTGTTATAATGTCTTCTAACTCCTTACAATCACAAGTACTTGTGGCTATATAGAACTTCTTACAAAGCTCCTTGTAGATTTTTATGTCTTCTTAAAGTTGCTTTGAGCTTGACCACATAGTCATAAGAACAAAGCCTCAACTTTATAGGCTTTTTCCGTTCAACAAGACACACATTGATCTATATCCTTCAAGGAAATACATAGAAAACTGATGATGTTAACAAGAGAGGACATACTTATAAATATTTTTGTAAATTGTAATCCTAAGGTTGTAGAATTTGTTACAAGTCATAGTACCTAACAACCAAGAAAAAGCCAAACAAAAGAAAGTCACGGTATCGTTTTAGCTTTGTAACATGCTTATCTCATGATCTAGCCAACAAAAAGGGCTACTTAATGGTTATATACCTCATGTATATCAAATGAAGGAGATTTATTACACCTACATTGCGTCCATATTACAGTTTATCATAGTGATACACTCAAGTGAATGAAAAGACAACAAAGAAGTAGGGGGCCTGCTATTTCAAGCACTAAGAATCAACACAGAGTCCTATAATTCAAGAAAATTCACCGCAAAAATCTCTTTGTTAACTGTCAAAACTTCAGCATGTTGAATCTTTTCCAGAAATCTTTCGAATTTAAATCTCCCGAACTCATCATGATAGACGTTGTATATGAAACACCAGGACACATTTTTGAGGGATGAGAGATCAATGAGCTTCACAAGGTTCACATAATATAAAAATTGAAAGATATGACACATTCCCATCCAGATAGTAGCACTCAATAATAGGTAAATATCAAAGGATAGGGCACGCACATGTGATTTTCCCAAACATCTCCTTGCTCAAACACAATACATGCTCGAGCTTAAAAACCCTCACGGAGCCTATCTGAACCGACTCTGGAAGTTCAATTTCACAATTAAAGAAATTTAGCTCAACAAGAGTTTCACTAGTCCAAATAAGATGGGGGATCTCTAACTTAGAGTATTAACATTATAATCACACGCCCCAAATCCCAAATCAAGCACCTCAATTCCTTGGTCAAGGGTGACATTTATCCATATTGCCACCTCATTATCCAGCTTCTTCTTCTCCTGCTCATTGTGCGTGTTACATTTTGGCCCAATTTGCACTCCATGGCCTGTGGTGGACGGCGGCTGTTTAGATGTGGCGGTTAGAGTTTGCAGTGGGCTTCTAGCTCATCCTACCCTTTTATAAAGGGCACGCCTCCTACCTTCTCAACACACCAATTGAAATAGCATTTGAGTATTTAATTCCACTTTCCTAGATTTGTGGGAGAGTGTTATAGAGAGTTTTGTAATCTCTAATCGATCTTCCTTTTAGAACGTATTATTTTAAGATCGATCCTATACTCCTCTTCTCTATAGTAGATTTGTGACTTATCGTCATTCGTAGTCTTTCAGACATTGAGTTTTACATGTAAATTTAGGTGTTAATTTTTTGCTACTCATTTATATTATCTTTGTGATTTATTTTGGCATTCTTTCAATTTTTAACTGATCCTAACAAGTGGTATTAGAGCAAGGTTGTTGAATGGCAACTGTCACAAAGTTTGATATTCCCAAGTTTGGCAGAAGATGAGTTTCAACATCTGGAAGGTACAGATGATGGTGATTTATGTACAAAATGGATTAAGGAAGGTTCTAGCTGGTAAAAAGAAGAAACCTGCCACAATGACTAACGAACAGTGGGAGGAACTTGATGAAAAGACACTCTCCGACATTCAGTTGAGCCTAGCTTCGCACGTTCTTTAAGAGGTTCTAGACAAAACCACCACTGCAGAACTCTAGCTTGGATTATAAACAATCTCCATTACTAAAAGTCTTGCGAACAAAATTCGTCTCAAAGAACAGCTATATATGTTCTCCGTGGCGGACGGCACTTCTATTGAGAATCATCTAGATGAATTCAATCATATTATTATATATCTTGAAAGTCTAGATGTAAAGATAGAAGATGAAGATAAGGCGATTCTACTGGTTGTCTCACTACCCCCTTCCCATGATCACTTCAAGGAAGTTATACTATACAGTAACAATGTTGTTCTATCTTTTGAGGATGTTATGGCCAAATCACTATCTAAAGAAAAGTTTGATCTTGATGTGCGTTCTGATGATAAAGCTAAAGGTTTGCCAGTAAGAGGGTGAACCTCTGAAAAGGACGGCTCAAATAGAAATTCCAAATCCAAGCCAAGAGGTTGCAAGTCTAGTAAGTTCTGTAAATACTACATGAAAACTGGGCACTTAGTTCCTGATTGCTACAAACTAAAACAAAAAGGCAAAGGAAAACAATCAATCTGCAGAACCTTTAGTTGTTAGCTATGGGTCAAATGGTGATGTTCTACTTGTCACTGCCACTGATAATCATGGTGCTACTGAGTAGGTACTTGATTCAAGCCGCACCTACCATATGTGTCCCTATAGGTACTGGTTTTCTACATATAAGCCATTGGATGCTGGTGTTCTACTTATGGGCAATGACGCCTTATGCAACGTTGTTGGCATTGGCACCATTCGAATTAAGCATCAAGATAGCATAGCAAGGACTCTTTCTAATTTTCGACATATTCTTTACCTAAGGCACAATCTCATCTCACTTGGCACTCCTAAAGCCAATGAGTGCAAATATTCAGCTGAAGGTGGAGTCTTAAAAATCTCCAAGGGTGCCCTAGTTCTCATAAAAGGAGAAAGACAAGGAAGTGTTTGCATCCTCCAAGGGTCTACAGTTGCAGGTTCTATTGCAGTTTCTACCTTATCTACTGAAGACTACACTCACTTGTGGCATGCTTGCTTGGGTCACATGAGTGAGAAGGGAATGAAAATTCTAAGCGAGCGAGGTCTACTAGGCAGCCAAGGTACGGTAAGCTTGATTTCTGCGATCATTGTGTATTTGGAAAACAGAAGAAAGTTAGTTTTTTCACTACTACATACCATACTAAAGGAACCCTTGATTATATACATTCCAACTTATGGGGTCCTTTTAGGGTTCCTTCTTTTGGAGGAAAACGTTATATGCTGGCCTTTGTGGATGATTTCTCTCGAATAGTTTGGGTTTACATTTTGCGATAGAAGAACCAGGCCTTTCCTACATTCAAAAAGTTTAAAGCACTTGTTGAAAACCAAACTAGGAGAAAGATAAAGAAGCCCATGACTAACAATGGTCTTGAGTTATGTGAATCTGAGTTCAATGAGTTTTGCGCTACTCAAGGTATTGCTAGACATAAGACTTTAGTTGGGAAACCTCAGCAGAATGGGATTACAGAGCACGTCAATAGAACTCTACTTGAGAGGCTCGCTGTATGCTCTCCAATGTAAATCTATGGCATCACAGAGATTTTTGGGTAGAGGCTATTTCTAGAGCATGCTATCTAGTGAATCGATCTCCATGCTCCTCCATCGAGTTTGGAATTTCAGAAGAAGTCTGGTCAAGTAATCCTATTCACTACCCTATTCTAAGAGTTTTTGGATATACTGCTTCTGCACACTTTAATAGTGGAAAGTTAGCTCCCAAGGTTGTTAAATGCATGTTTCTAGGACATGCATCTGAATATAAGGGATATAGGCTTTGGTGCCCTAATTCTAAAACGGTTATTCAAAGTCGTGATATTACCTTCAATGAAACTGTAATGTTCTACCCTAGAAAAGTGTCTACTATCGCTACAGGTGATCAATAAGATGATTGTGAGAAGGTGGAGCTAGAGGTTCCCTCATATACCCCTCAAGGTGGGGATAGTGTTCCTCATTCTAGTAGTAAGGACCATATTAAAGAAATCAACTCTGATATCCTTGATAGTCGTAGTTATGAGGATCACCAGACATCAAATAGTTACTCTATTACTTGTAATAGGCCATGCAGGATGATCAGGAAGCCTATACGTTATTTGGCTGACGATGAAGATGGTCTAGTAGCATATGTCTTAGCCGTTGCAAAGGAGATACCTGAAGGTTGTTGAACTTCTACTTACTCTAAAGCCATCTCCTGTCTCAACTCTTCCAAGTGGCTTTTAATGATGCAAGAAGAAATGAAGAGTCTATACAAGAATGAGATTTAGGAGTTGTGTGGACTTCCCAAGGATCGTCGTCCCCTAATGGCGAAATGAATCTACAAAATGAAAGAAGGCATTCTCGGGGTTGAGAATGCAAGATAGAAAGCACGACAGGTTGTTCGAGACTGTAACTAGAAGGAAGGTATTGACTTCAATGAGGTATTCTCTCCTGTAGTACATCATACCTCCATTAGAGTGTTGCTTACATTTGTTGCTTTATTTGATCTAGAATTGGAGCAACTTGATATAAAAAACTACATTCCTCCATGGGGAGTTAGAGGAAGAGATATACGTGAGACAACCTGAGGGTTTCATAGTTCTTTAAAGGGAAAACCATGTCTACCATTTGAAGAAGCCTCTATGTAGCCTGAAGCAGACACCGTGGCAATGGTATAAAAGGTTCGATGCTTTTATGATAAGACAAGGCTATACACGTTGTCACTATGACAACTGTGTATATTTTCAACAACTTGGTGATTTTTTCATTTATCTGTTACTGTATGTTAATAACATGTGCATTACATCTAAGGATAAGTCCTTGATCAGCAGGTTGAAATCTCAACTTAGCAATGAGTTTGAGGTAAAGGATCTAGGGGTAGCTAGGAAGATACTTGGCATAGAGATACACAGAGATAGAAAAGCTAGTAAGCTCTAACCATCTCAGAGGAAATACCTAGAAAAGGTTCTTGATAGGTTCAATATGAGTAACTGTAAACAATTACCACTCCTCTAGCTGCTCACTTTAAATTATCTGAAGTGAAAATAGAGAAGATATGTCATATCCCATATTCTAGTGCAGTAGGGAGCCTTATGTTTGCTGTGTTCTGCACTAGGCCTGACTTAGCCTATGCAGTTAGCGTGATAAGCCATTACATGTATAATCCTGGTGAGGATCATTGGGAAAAAAACTGTAAAATGGATTCTTCACTATATGAAGGGTTCCCTTGACAGGTGCCTGGTGTTTAAGTCTAAGACTGTAACTTACAATGTTGTAGGATTCATTGACTCTGATGATGGTGGAGATCTTGATCGCAGATGTTCTACTTCAGGCCACATCTTCGCTTTGTGTATTGGTGCTATCCCCTGGAAAGCATCCTTATAGCCTATTGTAGCTCTATCTACTACTGCAGTAGAATACATTGCTACAATTGAGGGAGTAAAGGAAGCTACTTAGTTGAAAGGTCTTCTCACAGAGGTTGGTGCTTTACAAGGCGTAACTACAGTGTTCTCAGATAGTCGGAGTGTTATTCATCTCACCAGGAATGATGCTTATCAGCCCAAGACCAAGCATATCAGCATCAAGTACCATTATATCAGAGATACTGTAGCTGCAGGAGACGTTACCGTGAAGAAGGTACATACAGCTGATAATCCTACAAACATGCTAACCAAGCTACTTCCTAATACTAAGTTCCAGCATTGTCTCGACTCAGTTGGAATTTAGCACCTTTAATCCACCCTTCGGTTCCTCTTAGACGATATGGTTATCCCAGAGTTGGTGAAAATTAGTCCAAGGTGGAGATTGTTGGGTTTTGGCCTAATTTGCACCCCATGGCCCGTGGTGGACGACGGTTGTTTAGATGTGGCGGTTAGGGTCTCTCACAAGCTTCTCGCTCCTCCTACCACTTTATAAAGGGCATGCGTCCTACCTTCTCAACACACTAATAGAAATACCTTTCAAGTATTCAGTTTCATTTTTCTAGATTTGTGAGAGAGCATTGTAGAGGGTTTTGTAATCTCTAATTGATCTTCCTTTTAGAACGTATCATTCTAAGATCATTCCGGTACTCCACTTCTCTATACTAGATTTATGACTTATCGTCATTCGTGGTTTTTCCCATATTAGGTTTTCCGCTTAAATTCCGGTGTTGATTTGTTGTTACTCGTTTATATTATCTTCGTGATTTATTTGTTGCATTCATTCAATTTTTAACCGACCTTAACAGTGCAGATAATGAAAAAAAAAATTGAGTTAGATTACAATGGGTGGGAGAACCTAAGCCAAAACACACAAAACTCAGACCTCTGATGTAACAAAAAAAAAGAACGAATAAAACGGATAAATTTCACTTGAGTGGTGTGTTCATTGCTATACATCCATATATTTACAACTTACTCCCAGAACGGACCATCATCAAAATCAAGAGAATCAATGGTGGTCCAAAGATCACCAAATGCCCGAACCAGGCAAGTTCTCACTGTATCTCCAGCAGACGGGAAAGACAGAATGTGCGCTAGGAATGAATATGCTAAGCTACTCAACCTGTCAACTTCTTTTCCCCTAGAATTCATAGTTCTCTTAGAACAAGTATTCATCTTCTTCACTCAATCTAAGTATAAATTTACATCAAAGGCGAGATGAACATGAGTTTGCAGCTCACTAGTAAAGAGCTTGAAAGAAAAACAGTAGCGTTGGGTACATAATATGAGAGGGGAGACAGTACCAATGAATATGATTGATTTCTAAGAAATCCACACCTTTATGCGGGATAAGCAACTGATGAGCGGAGCTCGGCAATGCTAATTTCGAATTGAACGACCATTTGTCGATCAATTTGTAGATATACTTCTGGTTTCGATAGTTACCGATAGTTGTTCGTGTTTGAAAATGATGTCGCGTTTCTAGGCGCCAAGCCAATGGGATTACTAAGTGATTCAATTTAAAGCATTCCCCACCATATTTTTAATTTTTAGAATTAAAATATGTCAGCTCACTAAAAGTTTGAGCTTCTTGAAACTTATATTTCAGTACTTTGTCAACCAATAAAACTTCAATTTGCTCCAATTTGGATGACCAAATAATATACTTGCCATGAAACTTAACATGAAACATATGTAATTACTTTTATTCTTTTTATCTTGTATTTGCATTTATATTTATAACTTGTAAATATATTTTTTATTTTTCAAAAAATAGAATATTTGTTTTTTATTTCCTTAAAAAAATGTAAAAAGCATTTTTTTAATTTTCCAAAAATTAACGACATTATTTTTTTTTTTTGCTTGGACATGCAATAAAGTGTTTACTTTTTTTTTGGCTTCAACATGTAAAATTTGGAAAGGAGAAAAACAATCATCCCAAACCACTTAAACGATAATTTTAAAGGGAAAAACAAAAAAAAAAAAAAAAACAGAAAAATACAAGCAAGCATGGAACTCAGGGATGATCGATTGGATAGAGGTGCCCACCCGTGTGGCAACCGCACGACAACACACGGTACACAGCATTGGAATGGATCGCTGCTAAGAATGCTCTTATCCACTTGCTTTTAAGTGAAAATTATTTTTGTTTTCTTTTTTTTATGTGAGATTAACTGATTATTTAGTACTATCTTACTCGTCGAATAGTCGATATGATAATATAAGTTTGTACAGCTGTGCCTTTTCTCCCGTAGGTTTTTTTTTTTTTTCATATTATTGTAATTGAGCCACTATTAGTTCATAAGTAACAAAAATTTAATCATGAATTTTCTCCATTTATAAATTTCAATTTTATCGAAAAAAAACAAGCGTAAAATCACTTAAACTAACTTGTACAGGTATGACTACCCTATTGTACGCTAGCTATTTACAATTTAGATAAAGTATGGAAAGCTATAATAGCTAATAAGCAGTCTCTTTTTTTATTTTATTTTATTTAAAAAGTAATCTCTTCCTTTTGGGTGGATGTTAACTATCCACTACAGCGTAAATTTCTAAAATTTATTACAAAGACTAGAGTTCTATTAGATTATTTTGGGATATGTTAAATATTGTTTTTCCCTAGAAGCACAAGAAGTACATCTTTAGTAAATGTAGTTTTTAATTTTATACGTAAACTATTTGATGCTTATGTTTATTTCATATTTTTCCAAGCAATCAACCATTAAACAAAAAAAGAAACCAATCAAGCCCGAACAAAGATCAAAGCCAACTTATGCATGTCTCATCCTGAACTTTGGCTTATGGTATTCTGGAGATGGAGATTTCAATCTTATTGGATATTTAGGTGCAGATTATGTAGGCTACAAGGTTGATAGAAAAAGCACCTCTTGATATTGTCAATTCCTTGGACACTCCTTAGTCTTATGCCATTCAAGGAAATAACGCTCAGTAGTTTATCAACTATTGAAGCTGAATATATCGTAGCAGGAGCATGTCGTGCACAAATACTCTAGATCACATAATAGCTATGTACAAGATATTGGTTTTGATTTTTAAAAAAGGTTCCCATCTGATCAGATAATATGAGTGCGACAAATGTCACAAACGATTCAGCCCAGCTACAACACCTAGACTTTCTAATTCCTTTATATTTACTAATATCAACCTACGTGGCAGCAGAAAAATCTAAGTGTAGCGTTAGCATCGTATCTCCTTCTTGGAAATACCAGGCTGAGTATCAACCAAGACATTAATGCAAATATATTATCAACTCATAACATTAGTTCGAGCCTTGACAACAGTATAACAAAGTCCAAACTAAAACACAATCTTTAAAACAAGTCTAGTCGGAAACTGAATCAATTCGGCTAAATCACAAATAATAGGCCTTGCTCTAATTGAGGTTCCCATCCCCATGCTCATACACTTTACAAGAAAACAAAACATTTGCGAAAAAAATAATGTAAACTCAATAACAGCCACCCCTAACAGTTAAAACACGCACACAAACTCATTTTAGACCATTTTAGGGGTGGGGAACAACACAAGTAGTTCAAAGCACTTAAGCATTCTCAACAGGAACATATAACAATCTAAGTCCCACGTACTCAATTTCAGGTTCACAAGGGTAAGCGACCCCCACTCGGTCTCATAGCCTGCACTTGGGTTTAACGCAGTCGCTTAACCAGAACCTGACCTATCGTTAATTTGGATGGCTACCGCTGACCTGGCCCATGTCCATCCACAAGGTTGCATATGGCCACTCACATGTTTCCGGGGGAAGGCTAATGGCCTTCAACAACATAGGAGTACAAATCCTTAGTCTCATTGATTCATCCAGTCACTTAAACATTCGCAGTTAACATTGATCTTTAACAAACATATAGCGCAACCCAACCCATTCTGATTCAAAAACATTTCATCGTTATTTTCATAATAGAATCATTCCGATAAACTCATGCAAGCACTAGTTGAACAATCATTTCAATATTAATCGTAGTAAAATCTCAGCACACATTTACCTGGGAAAATCTTCTAAATATCATTACAAAACACATTCAAACCACCTTTTAAGTATACTCACAGGTCACATTTTTCAAGGGATATTTGGGAGATGGTTAGGGCATGATTGTTACTAGCTAGAGCAAACCGCCTAAGCTTGAGCTCAAAATGCTAGTTTGATCTAAAAACAATTACTCACAATAGTGGTCTGTTAGTGCCGACTCTCAGCTCGACTGTATATAAACTCATTACTAAGCTTCTTCTTACACCCATAACTAGATCTAGCCACCAAATAAAATTTTTAGGAAGTTATAAACATTAAAACTCCACACATACTGCTACCTCTCACTGCCCAGTTTATTTCCAGATTTTTCCCCCATCTTCCCAAGGTCATAACTCTCACTCCTGGCATCAAACTTTTAAGGTTAAGCCTATTCCACGAAGGCTAAGATGTGAACTACAACTTCCCTTTTATGAACCTTGATAGAATTAGAGCCTATCTGGTCAAATATCAACAATTTCATAAACTATCCTAATTATAGACAGTTTTGCATAGTCTCAGTAATTCGGTCATAACTTTCTCGTTTTAACCATGATTCATGAAATTTAAAATTTACCAATCACAAGACATATATATCTACCTTCCATAATGTTTTTTATAATTTTTAGAGGGTTCGGTAACTACCAGTAAATTAGTAAATTCAGCCCCAGTTCTGGGTGTATAGAATGGTGTTTGCACTATAATCCTTAGGCTTGTTTTCAAACAATTTTGATTTGAATCCCTTCCCCAACATGCATACGATGCCTTTACTCGAAAATTTGCTATTCCTAATAGTCAAACAACCTAAACCATAGAGAAAGGCTGACTCTTTACCTTGAAATGATTCATAAATGAAGGAAAGAACTTTAGATTGTATTGTTCCACCAACTAGGTGCTCAATTTTGGGATTTCTAGGATAGCAAGTAAAAGAAATTAGATTCAAAGGTCGATATATTGAGTTTTTTGTTAAGAAATTCAATTAACTATAATCTACTCGATAGAATCGCAAGAAGTTTCACACTTACCGAACCAAAGTGAGGGAGTGGAAGAGATGAAGGAGGGCAATAGTGCGACAGCTAGGGCGATGGCTAGGGTGAGGGAGGAGAGAGAGACTGAGAGAGAGCGGGGAGAGAGAGATGCTGACTAAGAGAGAGGGAGAGGCGTGGGGGAGAGTGAGCAGAGGAAGAGATAGGGAAAATTTAAAACTCTAGGGTTTCCCCCTTCTCCTCCTTGCCTTCTCTTAGACGGCTCCCTTTTTCCCTTTTCTCTCTCTCTCTCCTTTTTTTTAAACATCACCCTAAATCGGACCATTCTACTACCCTTTGGCTATTTCGCTAAAATTAAAAAAATTATACTACGAGCTCAAGCATACTAGGTCGGCCGATATCGTAACAATTATGACTACCAGAATAAGAATACAAAGATATATATAAAAAAATATCCGCGGTTTTACATTTTACCCTCTTAAAGGAAGTTTCGTCCTTGAAACGTCGCACACACCTGCTCATTCAAATAGGTGGAGGTATTTTGACTGCAACTCTTGCTCTGGTTCCCATGTGGCTTCTGACACCTCATGGTTTGCCCATAGAACTTTTACTAGCTACGATGCTACTTTTCCCTTCAGTCTAGAATGCAAACTGGCTGTTCTTTTCGAGACAAATCTTCCCTAAGGGTATGGGATCCGGCGTGACAACATGGAATAGGTCAGGGACATACTTGAGTAACTACGATACATAAAAGACGTGCACTCTAGGTAGCGCAAGGGTAGTTCCAAATTATAGCCTACCTCCCCAACTCGCTGAATAATGGCATATGGCCGGATATATCCAGGGCTAAGCTTGCTCATCACGCCGAATCTCGTGGTACCCTTGGTTGGAGACACATGAAGGGAAACTTGATCTCCCACTTCAAACCTCAAAGGTCTATGCCTTCGGTCCCCATAGTTCTTCTATCGACTTTGGGCTGCTTTCATTCGTTCTTGGATTATTCTGACCTTGTAGGTAGTTACCTGGATTAGTTTCGGCCCAATGGCCAGTGGGTCGTCAATCTCCTACTAACACAATGGAGTTTTACACCGTCAACCATACAGCGCCTCGTATACGACCATCCCGATAATGTCCCGCTAGCTGATGTTCTAGGAAAACTCCATCAGTGCTAACTGCTCATTCCAAGCTTATTTAAAGTCCAAAATGCATGCTCACAACATGTCCTCTAGGGCTTGAATCGTTCTCTCAGTCTGCCTATCTATAGCTGGGCGAAAGGTTGTGCTGAAGCGTAGCAGTGTCTCGAATGCCTTCTACAGCTTCTACAAGAACCCTGATTAGAATCGTGTGTCCTTGTCTGACACTATAGAGGTCAGCACACCATGTAATTGAACTATCTCCTCCAGGTAGGCTCGGGCCAGCTGATCCAATGTCCATGTGTTTCTTATGGCTATGCAGTGAGCCGTCTTCGTGGGTCAATTCACGATAACCCATATCGCATTGTCTTCCTCTGGGTGGGTGGTAATCCTATTACAAAGTCCATGGAGACTGAATTTTTATTTCACTTAGGGATTTCCAAGGGTTGCAAGAGTCTTGCTGGCCTTTGGTGTTCAGCTTTTACTCGCCGATGCATAAGACATTTCGCTACATAACCCGCCAGCACTTGTTTTATATTGCTCCACCAGAAAGTCTGTTTCAGGTCTTTATATTATTTGTTCCCACCAGGGTGGACAGAATGTGAGGTGTTGTGTCACTCATCTAGGATTTTTCTTTTGAGTTCCTCTATGACGGGAACCCATACCCGATTCTGGAACCTTAGCATCCTATCCTCATAAATCATGAAAGCAGGTGTCTTTCCTACTTACACCTCTGTCTTGATCCCATCCAATTGCGGGTCTGTGCTCTGAGCAGCTCTAATGTCCCCGATAAGGATAGGTTGTACTCGATCGTGTATAGTATGGATATGGTGTCTCTTATCACCACGTTGAGCTCCAGTTTCTTAAAATCTTCACACAAATCCCTAAGAAGTGCTGACAAGCTATCGAGAGTTGGGTATGGCCTACAACTCAATGCATCCACTGCTACATTTGCCTTTACATGGTGCTGTTGGAAGATTATGTCATAGTCCTTAAGGAATTCCAACCACCTCGTCTGCTCAAGTTCAGGTCTTTTTGTGAGAACAAATATTTCAATCTTTGGTGATCAATGAAGATCTCGCAGTGCACCCCCATACAAGTAGTGTTTTCAGATTTTCAACATGAACACTACAGTGGCTAGCTCCAAGTCATGCGTCGGGTAGTCTCGCTCATGAATATTCAGCTATCACGAGGCATAAGCTATGACACGGTCATCCTAGATCAGCACGCACCCCAATCATTTTTGGACGCATAACTATACACCACGAAGTCCTTGTCATTAGTGGGTAAGGACAATATATGCGCACTCGTCAACCTCTTCTAAGTTCTTGGAAGGCTTCCTCGTACTGATCTGTCCACTCATACTTGGTAACCTTCCGTGTCAAATTGGTACGAGGAGTGGTAATCTTCGACAAGTTCTGAACGAACCTACGATAATGCCCTACCAAGCCCAAGAAGCTTGTCACCTCTATTGGATTCTTAGGTCTTGGCCACTTCGTTATGGCCTCTATCTTCTGGAGATCCACAGATACTCCCTCATAAGACACTATATAGCCCAAAAATGCAACGTATCCCAATCAAAACTCGCACTTTTTTAGCTTTGCGTACAACTCATTCTACCTTAGTACTTCTAGGACAGTCCTCAAATGATGGGTATGTTCTTCTAGGGTCCTCAAATAGATCAGTACATCATCTATGAGCACTACCACAAACTATTCCAAGTTGGGTTTGAAAACCTTATTCATGAGATTCATAAATACCGCTGGGGCATTTGTAAACCCAAAAGGTATACTACAAACTCATAATGCTCATATCGGGTACGGAAAGCAGTCTTGGGTATGCCCTCTTACTTGATTCGGAGTTGGTGATATTTCGAACAAAGATCTATCTTGGAGAAAGTCCCAGCACCTCTAAGTTGGTCAAAAAGATCGTATATCCTATGCAAAGACTAGCTGTTCTTGACTGTTATTTTGTTTAACTCTCTATAATCTATGCACAATCTCAGGGTTCCACCCTTCTTTTTCACAAACAATATCGGGGCTCCTCATGGAGACGTACTGGTCCAGATATAACCTTTTTCTAATAGCTCATCAAGTTGATCTTTAACTCTTTAAGTTCTGCTAGTGCCATTTGATAAGGTTCTTTAAAGATGGGGTTGCCCCTAGTGTTAAATCAATGTAAAATTCTACTTTCCTAACGGGTGGTATGCTAGGGATTTCCTCCGAGAATTCTCAAACTATGGGAATGTCCTGGAGGGATTGCTCAGTGGCCTCGATTTCTACTACATTACATAGGAATCCCTAGCATCCTCATCCTAGCAGCTCTTGGGCTTTTATAGCGGTGATAAGTTTCACCCCTCCTAGAGACCTTCTCTTTGTGAACTACTTTCTCCCCATTAGGCCCCTTTAGGATGATTCTTTGTTTTGGACAGCTTATTTGAGCCTGATACTTCGCTAACCATTCCATCCCCAGAATGGCACCGAAATCATTGAACTCAAACTTATATAGGTCTACCAGATATTCATGTTCATACATCCGAATTGGACAGTCCTTATACAGTTCATCGCATTTTACAGTCTTCCCATCAGGGAGAGTCACAGTCAGTAAAAGGGGTCTATGGTCGAACATAACCCTAGTGTCTCAACTAGCTTGACAAAAATAAAGGAGTGTGTTGCACTAGAATCAAACAAAACATCTATCAGTTGAGCTTGGATAGAGAATGTACTAGTCACCATGTTTAGACTTTAGAGTATACTCTGCCTCCTCTTTGCGCACAACGTAAATCCTACGATCGGTGTTTCGTGGTGGTTGACTGGGGGGTCTTGCCTGGGTCTGCTGAGGTGCTCGGGCTTGATGTTTCGAGTTGGCCACCTGCATACCTTTATTTTGGTAGTGCTGCCTGGGCAGCTGTCCCCTATAACCCTGACTGATAGGACGTGGGGGATGTGGGCAATCCCGTATCTAATGCTGAAGACTCTCAGAGCAGTAGCACCTCTTAACGGAGCGGCATTCCAGGGCGTAATGCCTGGGCTTGCCGCAGACATTGCAAGTCGCCCTAGGTCGATTGTTGGGTTGCTGGCCTCCAAGCGCATTGTTGTTATGATAGTGATTCTAGGGAGACCTCTTACATGGACCTTGAGGGTGGAAGTTTTCTCACTAATCTCCCTTTCTCTTGGTTTCATGCTGCTCATTGTAATAGCCATTCTTTTCCTTCATTGCCCTTTCCATGCTCACCGTGGTGTCGTTTCGGTCCCTGTAGGAAGTGTACTGACACACGGACATCTTCTCCTTAATGTTTGGATTAAGCCCGACATAGAAATGATTCATCTTCAGCTTCTCATCAGCTACAAAGGTCGCAGCGAAGCAGGAGAGTTCCATAGATTTGGAGGCATACTCCAACACGCTCCTCTCCCCTTATCCCAGTTGCATGAATTAGTTCTCCTTTGCCTTCTGAAGGGGCATAGGATAGAAGTGATCCTTAATCAGCTCCTTGAACCTCTTCTAGTCAAATCCTGGCTCATATTGCCTCTCTCGCACAATCACCCACCATAGGTCGGCTTTGTCCTTCAAATAGAATACTACAAATCTTACCTTCCCCTCCTCAGGGCATTGCAGAGCATCGAATATCTTCTTCATACCCCGAATCCAATCCTGGAATGCCTTGGGGTCAGGAGCACCACCGTAGATCGGTGGGCTATGACTAGCGAATCTCTTAAACATATAGGAGTTGTCCTCCTCAATCTTCTTCTCCTTGACCTCCATCAGTTTCTATAGTGCTCGTTCTGTTGCTACAGTTGTTCCCCTTATTTTTACAGCAACTCCACCAGTAGGGGATTGGTAAGGTCTACTCCTATAGGTGGATGGTTTCATCCACCTGCCTAGGAGGCCCATTCCCATTCCTGGAGGTAGAGGACTTCTAGTCATTCCCTTAGATTAGCCATGGGGATGTTGGGGTTCACATGGGGCCTTGGAGTGGGGTGGGACCTGGTCTGAGATTCACCATTGTTCCTGGATATCCTACTTAGGAAACAAGTCGAGTTTAGTTACTCTCCTAATAGTTCACGACACACATGCTACTATATTTCAGTAAAACATCTTATGCTACTTTATCATGCACAATAAACGTACAATTTTGTTCATAGTTGTATTCACCTGCCATGTTCGTGTGGCCCGATATCATCTTCACATGTCCCATACATATCTCATTCATGGATAAATACTTATGTACGATAAATTCACAATCAGAACCAATCATAACAAGTAATTGCATCCACGTAAGCCAATAAAGTTCTAATGCATAGATTTGAAATGGTAACTGTTCCACACCAGTACTATTCAGTACACAAGTACTTAACAAAACTTCCTAATTCATACTTGCTAGCAAAAGAAAGGAAAGATAAAACAAACAGTACAATCTTTAAAAACAAAACTTCTAGCAATTTCCAGTATCTATTGGCCAGGCGCATCCATTGAGCAGGTACCACGACACATCCTACTGCACATTTCCTGTTTCTAGTCGGTAACCTAAGGGTCAGGTTCTTCCTCAATTGGGTTCTCTCCCAGGTCTTCATTTACTATTTGCTCTTCCTTAGGGTCCTTCTCTTCTACGGGCTCTTCCTCAGGTTTCTCTTCGACATCCTCCTCCTTTATAAGGTCCTCCTTGGGATCATCCTTACATAAGGGTCGTTCCTCATGGTCTTCTTCTGGGTCTTTCTCCTCCATGGGGTCTTCCTTGGGGTCATCCTCATCTAAGGGTTCCTTCTTAGATCTTCCGTCCTTAATAGGTTCCTCTCTTAGTTCCTCCTCCCTATCCATAAGCTCATTTTTTCCTATAGACTTTTTCTCTTCGGTATCCTTCGCTGGTGGTGGTGGGGTTTCATCCTCAATATCAGGGTAAGGAGGTTGATCATATGGGCCTGCATCTCTGAGATGGTCCACTAGCCCTGCTAGGTTCATTCCCATATACGCCTAGTTGCACAAATGACACCTATTTAAGAAACTAAATAGTCTGGTCTTAGGGTGAAGCTCTCTAATTCTGTAATGCCACACTGGTTCACCCAAGGCGGTTAAGAGAAAGAACAGGGTCTGATTGCTCCCAAACCTCAAACAGTTGTTCGGTATCTCTTCTAGTGTCCCATGAATAAAAGCCTCAACATGTCAAATTCATCCTATGCGTTCACAAGTAGAAATCAAACACATGTTCACAAACAGGTAAGCATATGCAGATATGCCCCTTTTCCCATCCTACACACAGACTCCGAGCAGTCCTTAGGTCTCCAGGTTTTTAATTTTTAATCCTGATTATAATATTTTTAGGCGAGCCTTCAAGTCAGTCAACCTTACCTCTAATACCACTTTGTAGCACATCGACTTTCTAATTCCTTTTCATTTACCATTATTAACCTACATGGCAGTGGAAACACCAAAGTGGGGTGTTATCATCGTATCTCCTTCTCGGAAATACGAGGTTGAGTATCAACCAAGATACTAATGCAAATATATTCTTAAATCATAACATCAGCTCGAGTCTTGACAACAACATAACAAAGTCCAAACTTAAACATAATCTTTAAAACAAGCACCACAAAAACAGTGCCGATCTTCGACGGAAAAAGCGACGGCGCGAATACCTGTAGGAGACGAGTCAGATTTTTCGACGGAAAACCCATCGGAGTCCGACGAAAATTTGAAATTCCAACGGAATCTATTTCCGTCGGAAAATCCGACGGAATTCCATCGGATTCTGTTGGATTCCGTTGAATTTTGTAGGAAATTCCGTCTGCATTTCCTGGCGCACGTTTCAAAAAGTGCTGGCTCAGGTTTTAAATGTTTTGGATGGATTTCGAAGGGGTTTTGGAGGGGTTTCAAACCGTGAAGAGAGAGAGGGAGCAAGGAAGAGAGAGAGAGGATGCAAGGAAGAGAGAGAAGGAGGAGGATGTTTATGATTTCCGGTGGCCGGTGACGGGAAAAATTGAGTATCGTCACTTGTAATTTAACGGTAAGTCACTTATTTTGAGTTAATTTGCTCTTTAAAATTGAAATATTTAAGTTAATTGGGTTTTTTTATGGTGGTTAATTTGTTATGAATGGGTTTAAGAGTGCCGCCGCCTCCCCACCACCGCTTCTGCCGCCAGTGTCGCCACTGCCATCTCCGGTAATCCGCTTTGATTTGCGGGTATTTAAAGGTTAGTGGAATTGTTGCATTTTGAAATTATATATATTAATTTTGTATGCGTTGCTAACTTTCATAAAATTTGATTTTGAAGCTTATTTGGATAGTTTATTTAATTTATTTTTTCCGTAAAATATGGATGTGAATTATGTTAATTTTTTATTTAATTTGTGAATTGTATTTATTTGAATAAGTGGAATAAAATATGATAAGTATGTACATTTATAATAATTATATAATTATTATAAAATGTTGATGTATATTAAACATGTATAGTGTGTTTTGTTTTAGTGAATACTTTAAATTTGCTAAGTATGTTTGTTTTTTGTTTGATTTGTGATATATATTAATGTTTTGTAAGTATGTGAAGTGTATGGTTTTTTTAAGGTATGTATAATTTTTTGCATGATTTGTTTAATATGTTAAGAATTTATATTTATTTTTGTAATATTGTGGTATGTTAAGTATATATTAATTGAAGTTTGCTCATTATGTTAATAGTATTATATTTTATTATTTTTGTTTGGGTTTGTTTATTTGGATGATGTATGAAATAAATAATTTAATTTGTGCTTGATGCTTAATTACATTTTATTTTCACAAATAATATAGTGATGTGAAATTTATTTTTTTAGCATATATGTTTAATTACATTGTTGTATTTTAGATGTAGCGCTTATTTCTTCAAGAAATTCGAAAATATAAAATGTGAACTAAATATAAATATAAGTTTTTTTATTTGTGTCATTGGTGAGTATAAAATCTATACTAAATAATTTAAACTTTAACGTAATTTGTAAAGTATCTTGATTTGGATAAATGAAATTGTTGTAAGTAGGTAAGCATATACAATATATGTTTTATTTTGGTGAATAGTTTAAGTGTGTTAAGTATGTTTATTTTTTGTTTGATTTGTTGTGTATATTAATTATTGGGAAGTATGTGAAGAATATTTTTGTTTAATGTATGGTTAATTTTTTGTTTGATTTGTTAAGTATTTTTATTTTATCTTTTGGGTAATAGTATTTTGTTTTTTTTGGTCTGTTTATTTGAATGAAGTGTGAAGTAGATTATGTAATTTGCGTTTGATGCTTAATTAGGTTTATTATGATATATTTAGTAGTTCTATTAAATTTATTTTTATATAATACATATATATATGTTTAATTACATTATTGTATATGTAATATATATATATATATATGTTTAATTATGTTGTTGAAGTTATTTTTTGTAATATACATAAATTTATTAGTGCCATTAGTGAATATAATATTTAGAGTAAATAATTTAATCTTTAATTCATTTGTAATGTATGTTGATTTGAACAAATTAAATAGCTGTAAAGAGGTAAACATGTATAATATGTTTCGTTTAGGTAAATGATTTGAAGTATATTCTTTTTTTACGTGCTGGTAATTTTCTGTATGATTTGTTTGATTTGTTAAATATAATTATTTACGTGCTTTAACATTGAGATAATATTCGTTTAGAAGTTCATTATTGTACTCCAAATATTGAACTCGTTAAATAGATTTCTAAAAGATATTTATTGCAATTAATTGTAGTTTACATAACAATTAAGGCAATCATATTAGCAACATATGGATGGGCCGTTGCATCGTCAATGGATGTATAGGAGAAGAAATCCTAATAGACATGGACTTAGAGATGAGTGGTTGATGGGAGTTAATATGTTTGATGAATTTGCACGAAATCAAGAGGAGTATAGAGTTAATGGAGTTTATAGATGTCCATATGCGAAGTGCAAAAATATGCAATATTTTACACCTGATGTTGTAAAGTCTCATTTGTATAGAAAGGGGTTTGTGAAGAATTATTGGTATTGGACAAGTCATGGAGAAGAAGATAATTCGAAAGCAGGGAGTTTAAGTAGTTCACATTCTATGAATTTTGATTACGATCACAACGATCATAATCATATGGAGAACATGCTTCATGCTGCCTTCCAAGCTAATGAAATGAACATGAGTAGCCATGATGACGTAAATCCTGAGGCATTTTACACTATGGTTGAATCTGCCCAAAGACCATTGTATGAAGGGTGTAACATAACTGAACTGAAAACATCTGTGAGACTACGTTATCCTAAATTTACCCCATATCCCGAGGTTAATCATATCAGACGTTACAGAAAGTTTGACTTATTCATATTTGTTGATACTGCAACCCAAGTGGTATATCTTAAGTACCCTGAGGGGATACCAGGAAAAGTGAATTGGTGGGTAGCTATACCGAACAAACCTCGCAGTGCCTCTAAAGACAAGGATAATCTAGAACTTGCCTATCAACAGTTACGAATGACAACCATGAATGTGGATAACGTAATAGTCACAACATTAGGTGATGAAACTGCACAAACTGATATTGTTAATGGACATGATGGGGGTGATGATCATGATGGGAATGGTGAACATGATGATGATTATGAGGAGGACGAAGAAGGTGAATGGGAGGATGAAGTTGAAGACACCGATGATGATGATGAAGGAGATATGACATTGCAAAGTGATGATGATGACGATGACGATGTGTCCCACAATGGTTGATTTAATCTTTTAGCTGTATGGATATTTATGCATGTATATGTACTTTTTTTTAATTGCAAGCTAGGAAAAACAATTGTATATGTGTACTGTAATTTTTTCACTAATACTACTATAAATATTTGCACTGTTGTATTTTGTTTCTATTTTGTTCTTGTTTATTCAATCTCTGGAGTACATGGTGGACATGGTCGAGGCCGAATGGTTAGGAATGATGTGGGTAAAGGAGCACCATAACCGACCCCACAGCATGATCCTGCTGGTCAAAACTATGAAACAAACACCTTTAGTAGTGGAAATTATTTTGGTAGCATGAATGCGTAACCATATATGCAACCACCTTTTTTGGTGCGGGTATGCAGTCACCAATCCAACCCAATATTCCTTACATCGGTGGTACTTCAGCTACCCTATTAGTTTATCAATAATTTGGCACTATTAGTGCGCATTACAATAGTAATCAGATTATTGGTCAGCCTAAAATACCAAGCTACTCATTCCACAATGAACGGGTCCAAAATGAAGGGGTAGGAAGAGATAGACAAAGTCCTGCACCTAATAGTGTAACTGTAAGCACAAATAATAAGATATATTTACAACCTGATGGTGATACGTAAGTTCATTATAAATTTTCTAACTTCTTTAGTAATCATATTCTTTTAATGGGTACAGTAATTACTTTTAATAAATTCTTTTTTTTTTTCTTAGTTTTGTTCCATATCAGGGCGTAGTTTAAAAAATTGTTGAAAGCTTTGTAGGTAAGTACCCATGTCCATGGACCACATGGGGGGAAGTTCCATAATCTCAGAAAGATGGTTTAATGAGTTCAATGTTAATTTTCTGTACAACGAATTTGAAAATTGTCATTAGATTGCTTGCGATGTTTACTAATATACTTCAACTTTGTTACAGAAACACTACTACTGGCATCCAGACAATGAAATCCAGATATGGCGTAACTTTGAGTACAGAGGTGCAACTCAACTTAGGGACATTCTTGGATATGCCAGGAAGTATAACAAAAAGCCGAAGCGGTTACCACCTAGTATTTGGAATCAGATGCTCAAACATTGGAGCAAGGATGACAAGTTGAAGAAATTGAGTCAACAAAGTAAAAGGAATAGAGTGAGTGACGCAAAAGGTTTTGGTCCTTCGTTACATACATGTAGCTCAATTCCGATTAGTGAAAGGAAAAGGCATCTGGAAAGTAATGTGCTTATTAATAAATGTATTTTTCATATATAATGTATGGCAAGGATTGAGGTTTTGGTCCTTCTTTACATTTGATCACTCGCTACATTTTATTTTTTTGTAGGCGAAAGCATTAGGTAGGGAACCCACATATAAGGAACTGTTTAAGGACACTCACTGCAAGGTCAGAGGCAAAGCTTTCGTTGATAAAAAATCTACAAAAACATATGTAAGTTTGGCACATTTTATTCAGACATTATTCATATGTTATAGTTGCCGGTTTAGTATGTAATAGTTTTATTTTTGACAACTTTTAGGAGGATTATCACAATAAATGGGAGGAGTACACTCAAGCTGTAACTCAAGAGGGGTCCCAACTACCCCCTATGACTGCAGAAGAGTTTTGGGTTAATGAAAATCCGGACAAAAAAGGTCGTGTATGCGTTTTTGGCATGGAGGGGTCAAATTGAAGAAATCAGCTATAATTGCAGCTGCACGTCACTTATCAGCTGAACATTTTAATCCAAGAGAGTAAGCGCAACTCGTTAATCAGAGAATTACCAAGCAAGCAGAGGCCATAAGTCAAATTGCCAAGAAACAGGGAAGACAGGGTGGATTATGAAAAAGTTTTAAGATTTCTTAATGGACAAAGTGCAGGTTCTTCCAGCCAAATCAACTTGAACACTGATGATGAAGAGGACTCCCAAAATGACAATTATGATCCCACAAATTTATCTGATTCTGATTAATTTATGTGATCTGTGTATAGATCCAAAACAATTGTAGATGTCACGATTAATTTTTAATTTAGCACATTTTATTTTCAGATATAAAAATTTATAATAATTATTACATATGTTGTATGTGATGATCATGTCATGATATATTTAAGTTTTTTATTTATTTTTGAAGGCAAAAAATTTTTTGAAAGCGAAAATTTTTGTCCGATAGATTTTGCAAAATGGCGTCGTATTTTTCGACGGGGTATTTCCGTCGAAAATGCCGTCAGATTCCGTCGGACACCGTCGGATAGGTTTCTGTGACGAGCTAAATCCCAACAGGGTATTTGGCGTCGTATTTTCCATCAGAAACCTATTTTTTCGTCAGAAAAAGTAACTTTTTCCATCGGTAATTCCATCGCAGATCAGAGGTATTTTTATAGTTCAAAGTACTTCACCTGAAAACAAAACATTTGGAAAACAAAATATTTAAAAAAAATGAGATAAACTCAATAACAACCACCCCTAATAGTCAAAATACACATACAAATTCATTTCAAAGCATTTTAGGGGTGGGGAACAATACAAGTAGTTCAAAGTACTTAAGCATTCTCAACAAGAATATATAATAATCCAAGTCCCACTTCCTCAATTTCAGCTTCACAAGGGTGAGCGAGCCCCACTAGGCCTCATGGCCTGTGCTTGGGTTTAACGCAGCCACTTAACCTTAACCTGGCCTATCGTTAATTTGGACTGTTACCATTGACCTGGCCTATCCATCCACAAGGTGGCACATGGCCGCTCATATGCATGCACTTTTTCCTAGAGACAGCTAATAGCCTTCAATAGCACAAGAGTATAATTCTTAAGTCTCACCCCTTCATCCAATTACCTAAACATTCACAGTTAACATTGATCTTTACCGACAGATAGCCCAACCTAGCCCATTCTAATTCAAAAACATTTCATCACTATTTTCGCAATGGAATCATTCCAATAAACTCATGCAAGCACTAGTTGAACAATCATTTCAATATAAATTGTAGTAAAATCTCATTACACATATACCCGGAAGAATCCCCTAAACATCAATAGAAAACACATTCAAACCACCTTTCAAGCATACTCATAGGTCACATTTTCAAGGGATATTTGGGGGAGGGTTAGGAAAGGATTGTTACTTGCTAGAATACGTCACCTAAGCTTGAGCTCGGAATACTAGTTTGACCTAAAAACAATTACCCACAATGGTGGTCCGTTATTGCCTACCCTTAACCTGACTCTCTATAATCCCATTAGACCTAAATAATCTTCCTAAGCTTCTTCTTACACCCACAACCAAATCCAGCCATCGAATAAATTTTTTAGGAGGTTATAAACATTAAAACTCCACACATACTGCTACCTCTCACTGCCCAGTTTATTTCTAGATTTTTCCCTCATTTTTCTGGGGCCATAACTCTTACTCCTAATGTCAAAATTTTATGAATGAGCCCATTCTAGAAAGTCCAGGACGTGAACTACAACTTCCTTTTTATCACCCTTAACAAAATCTAAGCTTAACTAGTGTAAACAACAATAATTTCCTAAATTATTCTAGTTACAGATAGTTTTGTGCTGTCCCGGTAATTCAGTCATGACTTTCTAGTTTTAATCCCGATTCATGAAATTCAAAATTTTCCAATTAGAGGACATGTATATCTACCTTCCAAAATGTTTTCATAATTTTTAGAGGGCCTGACAATTACCAGTAAATTCGTGAATTCAGCTCTAGTTCTGGATGTGTGGAATGGTGTTTGCACTATAATCCTTAGGCGTGTTTTCAAATCAATTTCGATTTAAATCCCTTTTGCAACATGCATACGATACCATCACCCAAAATTTTGGTATTTGTAGTTGTCAAAAAATCCAAACCATAGAGAAAGGGTTAGCCTTTACCTCAAAACGATTCGTAAACGAAGGAAAGAACTTTAGAGTGTGTTGTTCCACCAATTAGGTGCTCCATGTAGGGATTTCTAGGATAGCGAGTAAAGGAAATCAGATTCAAAGATCGATACATGGAGTTTTTTATAAAGAAATTTAATTAACCAATAGTCTACTCGCTAAAATTTGAAGAAGTTTCACACTTACCGAACCAAAGTGAGAGAGTGGAAGAGAGGAAGGGGAGCAGCGGCACGGCAGCTAGAGCAATGGGGCTAGAGAGAAAGTGTGTGAGAGAGGCGGTTAGAGAGAGAGGGATAGGTGTGGGGCAGAGTCAAGAGAGGAAGCGAGAGGAAATTTAAAACTCTAGGATTTCCCCTTTCCCCTCCTTGCCTTCCCTTACACGGCTCCCTTTTTCCCTTTTTCTCTCTCTCTTGTTTTTTTTATGCACCACCTCACTCGGACCATTCTACTACTCTTCGTCTATTTCGCTAAAATCAAAAAAAATAAAACACTACGAGCTCAAGCGCACTAGGTCGGTCGATATCATAACAATTATAAATAACAGAATAAGAATATAAAGATATATATAAAAAAAATATCAAGGGTTCACACCAGCACTCAAGAACAAAACATATTAAAGTCACGAATCACTTCATACAAGATCATGTTGAGAAAGATAATATCATTCTTGAATTTGTTCCCTCTCATTTGCAATTAGCTGATATTTTCACCAAACCACTTGGTCAAGATCAATTGAATTTTATGCAAACTGAACTTAGCATGTTGAAAATGAATACATGAATTGAGGCGAAGAATCCCTTAATAAAAAGTCCAACGTGATAAAGTACCATAGGTTATTAGCATCGACATTGGACCAGACATTGTGGCGTTATCTCAAAGTCCAGATCAAGTGCAACCATGTCTTAGAAAAAAATGCAAAGGAGGAGCCCCTGCAGAAACCTTAGCCACCCCTACTACAAGAACTCGAGGTGCCACTCGCCGTCACTTACCAAAATCGGATAACGCAACCACAATTTCAGATTCCAAGGTTGAAAGATCTACTAACTCTAGTAATTATATCTCTGAACTTTGGAGGACATGAGACTCCCTAACCTTCCCATAAAATGGTCTACAAGCTTTGGCATAAAGTCTTACAGCCATGTGGTTGGGAGGGAGTTAGTCTTTTGTGAATTTGTAGATCTAAAATTTCCCTAAATTTTCCTTTGTGGACAACTTAGAAAATATGGGTTGCATGAGCCTGCTTGAGGTTGGAGATAAAGTATACCCTCAATTAGTTTAACTCTTTTAAGCAGACTTTGAAAAAGTCAAGCCTTAAGGGTGGGGAGAACCCTATTGCACCACCAAAGTCAAAGGTATCACTATAACCCTCACGACTGCCTCAATTAAAAGGATATTTAATCTCAACTTTGACTCGTCAAAGTTTCCTCCCCCAATATCATCGGCTAAAGCCCGAAAAGTGTGTCTTCAAAAGAATGCCATCCCTGTAAAGATCAAAAAGACCAACAAGTCCTATACTTCCCTCTACTCAGATCCTCAGACCTTTACTAAATTTTGGTAAGGACCATCTACACATGAGGATCATCAAAGGAGACCACAACTGACACCTTCCTTGAAACCGTCTACTATGTCATGGAGGGGTATTTTGTTGATTTTGCAGAGCTTATCCTTGAGTACATGACTAAGGTCTGTAGCTTATCACGAAATTACAGTTTGCCTTACTAAAGCCTCTTAACTCATATATTCAAGGCTTTCCAAGGCTCTCTTGAGGGAGAAGAACACCTTGATTTTCATATTCCAACTATTAATGACAACACACTCAAAAACTTAAAATTCAAACCCCTCCCCTCTAGACAATGGACATACGAGGAAGAGATTTCTGTCAATGACATTGAGACTCCCACACCTCGATCTTGTGTTTAAGTGATCGCTCCTCCCTAGATAGAATGGTTTAAAAGAGATCTTAAAGAGATTAAGGGGGAGCTTAGCAGCTTGAAGGTTGGTCTGTAAGAGATCAAGAAGGCATTGGATGATCTCAAGGGTCTGTGTGAGAATTTCGATCAATGTGCTACAGAGCTCGACAACATTATCTTGGATCTAAATGTAGAGGGAAGGACCTTCAAAGTGATAAATGATGAGTTTGGTGTCATAAGGTGAACATTAGGGAAGAGATTGGTGTGCCCGAGGCTGCTAAGGAACTAAAGTCAAATGCTCATGCCAGTCGTCCAAATGATCAAGCATAATGCTCTATCTCTTTTTGCTCTCAAAAATAATTCCTTATTTTTCTATTTCTGAATAATTTGGATGTTTTTTAAACAATGCTTTGCCAAATATTTTTGCCGGTCCCCCCTTTTGATTAAAGTAAAAAGGAGGGAGAAATGGCATGGAGCTACGGACATTGACTATGATTGATTAAGGGCTGACCAAAAGGTTTTGAAAGCTTCTAGCATTCATAGCTAAGAAACTAGAGATGCCATTTTTCCTTGCCTATGTTATATTTTGCTATGATTTGCTGTGATTTGATTAATATGCTCACATGCTTAATATGCCTATAGAATTTTCGAATTAGAGTTTTGTCTTCCATCAAAAAGGTAGGCATTGAGGACTCCCCCAATGTCAGTGAAAAGGCCATTGAGTACCTGAATGTTACAGCTCAAAGACATTGGGTGTTTTGAGTGAAAGACAAAAGCTCAATTTGAGTATATTGAGCTATATTACATTGACATATCGTGTTTCTACAGGAATTCAATGTCAATTCAGAATCTCTGACTTTGATATTAACAAAATCGTTCCTAGAAAAACGATATATATGCTATCTCATTTCATTCTTGAGATTTATTGGTTTGGAAAGAATCTCCTGTCCACATCTGAGTGAATTAAATTTTTGCAATGCTATACATCCTTGCTTATCATCAAAGATCATGTGAAGATTTTATTTGATCCGATTCTCAAAAGCCGTATTAAATTATTTGTCAGTTCATTTGTAAAGTATTTTGATTGATTTAGGTGAGATCTTTAGATATTAAATCAAGTTTTTGTTGCAGTAATCAAGATCCATCATTATTGTCAATCAAGAGCCAGTTTTGAAAACTCTAAGATTTCAATTAGCAGATTGGATGCTGGACAGAATACATTGAAGAAATGGTGAGTAATGCTCTAACAAATGAGAAGGTTTTAAATCTATAAAAGGCAAAATTAAAGCATATTGCATGATAGCAAAGACTTATATCGTGAAGAGAGCTCAAGTGTAAAACATTCATAACACTTTATTGTGTACGTATTGTTTATCTGAATAGTTGTATTGGAGAATTCTAACAAGTTGAGAAACTTACATGGGTAGCTACATATTAAGAGGTCAATACTCAATCAGTGAGCTAGCTGATGTTCCTTAGTTAAGTGAGATTGTAACACTAGATAGATTGTAAAGTCAAGGGCATTTGTGTGTATTTCTTAAGTGAACAAGAAGTGGATGTGATTAAATCCTAAGAAAAGAAGTGCCTTAGGTAGTTACTAACCCTATTTGGAAGGATGAACATCGTAAACATATTGTGTGCTATATCCCATTTTAATTATGCACTTTAATTTGCTTATTACTGACATCAGTGACTAACTTTGAATGTTGTCTTCACTGACATTGGCTGTGTAGGATCGAAGTACATTGAATTTTTATAAAATCTTAATTTTTAAGATATCACCCGATTCAGCTCTGTAGAGTGATCTAACAGTGTCTGTTAGGACCTTCAAATTATACAATTTTTCAACAATTTCATAAATCATAATATAACTTTTAAGCCAAAACACCTAAGAAGTGTTGTATAACAAGACATTTATCATTTTGCTTAAAATTATTACCCAAAAAAAAAATGAGAGGAGGTGCGTGTAAACATCTCTAGATGTGTGCATGCACGTGTTGACGCTAATTAGTTAACTAACAAAATTAGCATAATTTTTAGGAATTTTTATTAAAAACTAGGGTTGAAAATTCTCTAATGTAAACGTTTGCGCCTTCTTAATACCCAAAAAAAAAATCACATGCCCCCTACTTTAAACCAAAAAAAAAAAAAAACCACAACCTTCTAGATTCTGGTCACCAAAAATTGCACACATAGCATTTTTTTAACAGAAAAACAAACTTACGTATAATTTTTTTTACAATACTGAAAGCAAAAATTTGTAACCAATATCAATTTAAGCCCTATTCTTTTCTTGGGAAATTGCAGCTGCGGGATAGGTGAGAGTGGGAAAGGAGGGGAAGGAGTGGGTGGAAATGGGTAGGAGTAGTATTTTTTTAAGTGTGGGAAAGGGTGGAAGGAGTGGGAAGGCGTGTGAAGAGGTGGGAAGGAGTTGAATGAAGTAGGAGAGCTGACGTAAGTTACATATTTTGTTTTTTTAATGTAATCCTTTATTTGTGATAGTAATTACCAATGATAAAAAAAAATTTTAGACTGAAAAACATATTTTTATGTGTTGACTCAGGTACGAAATATTATTTCGTGATTGTTGTTACCCCCAAAAAAGTGTAATTTTCACTATTCAGAAAACAAATTATAGATATATTTTTTTTCATATATTAACCAAATACGAACAACCAAACAAATACACATATGTTCAAGCCTTGTTGTTTTTGTTGGTAAATTCAAATTTACCAACCTCAACCAACTTCAACCCACATCAACTCACTTAATGAACTTCAATAAAACAAAATATACTAACTTCAGCCAAATTTAACCAACTTCAACCCACTTCAACTAACTTCAGCCTACTTCAACCAACTTTAACTCATTTTTCACTATTTTAATCAACTCCTACCCATCATACAAAAAAAAATTCAAGCTACTTCAACCTACTTCAACTAAACTTCAACCCACTTCAATAAAAAATACTCGCTTCAACCTACTTCAATAAAAAATACTCACTTTAACGTACTTTAATCCACTTCTATCAATCTCAACCAACTTTATCTATTTACCAACCCATATTTCTCAACGAAAAACAATCATACGCATTTAGTGTAAAAAACTTCTAATATTTTGTTACTAACGCACACGAAAAAAAATATCTACTCAAAATACACGTACAATAGATATGCACTTCGTGTCACGAATTACCAACAATGCCAAAAACATTTACACGTTCGTTCATTATACTAGAAAAAAAATCCGAAAATTTGGCCCGAAATTATGATGAATGAAAAATAAATCTATTACACATACAGCAACAATCATGCACGCTTTGGTAACCTATAACAAATATTTCATAACCAATGCAAAGGAAAAAAAAAGCATCTCTTCTATGTATAGAATAAAATCCAAAATATCTACCAATCACAATAAAACTAACATTTACTTAACAAATCATAAACAAATTATTATTTCTTCAATATACATAACAAAAATTATGTCATCTACAATTTCCTGCATGATTAACAAATATTTTCATAGCATTCGAAAAATAAATAAAACTTTTCATAATTGTTATCAGACTATTTGTACACACAATTACATAAATTATAAAAGTTTTCAAGATATGGAAAATAATAGTTTTATGTACGAGTGGGAAGGAGTGGGTGAAAGTGGGCAAGAGTAGGAATGAGTGGTATTTTTTTAAAGTGTGGGAAGATGTGAAAAAGGAGGAAAATGAGTAGGTGGGAATGGAAAAGAGTGGGTTGAATTCATTAAACTACGAAAAAAAGAGGGTCTTAGATGGTTAATGATTCCGAAGGAAATCTTTTGAGGTACGGACACTGGTGACGTGGGGTAAAGTGACGGGTTTATCTAACAACTGGGAGTCAACACCTTATCGTCCTCAACACTGCGCGACCTGACCTGCAAAAAAGGCAACCCCTGGGTTGTCGACTGGGGAATGCCTCTCCGACGGTTAAATCAGTTCAAAGTCCAAGTTGGAGGTCAAAGGGAAAGAAGCGAAGTCAATTCAGTGTCCACAGTTGCTAACCCCTTTCCCGAGGAAAACAGGCCATTATTATAGCCCTCTCAGGAAATGGTAGAATAGTAAATTTACCCGAAGTGCCCATATGGGCCGCCAGTCTCTATGCAGTTGGGTCCAGAAGAGGCCCCTAGGGTTGTGCTCTGGGCCCTTGAGTAAGCATGGGCCTGAGGGTAACCTAGGGGACACGCCTCTTGGGCCTAATAATCCTGTAAGGGCTTGATCTGTGAGATGAAGGAAATTAAGCCCCTTTGGAAAAATTCAGATTATTCCCAAATCACTTAGGCCCCCACATTCTACCTGCACATCGAGTCTAACAAGTAGTCGAGTAGAATGCGGACTATCGCTTTTTAATTTTTGTGCATCCAGAGGCCTTTGGGAATCGAGCCTTGAAAATGTATGGTCCTGGTGCCACCATCCATAAATGCATGAGTTACGAGGCTTACCAATGTCATCATGAAACTGTTACCATTGCCACCATAAAAGGCAACCCTGAGTGCAGAGCTTTCCTCACTTCCTTATCCGGTAACAACTGTTATCTAACTTCTCTCCATAGCCTTTCCGCATTCCCTTGATACTAAAGCGAAGAGCGAGTTTGTTATTCGCCACTTTCTGTGGGACCGACGGGGGAAAGCCTTCCCTCCGTCGCCCCTCCTAAAAGACTTCCGGTCCTTATGCCCGAACTTCGATTTGGCCACGGCTGAATAGACGGCCGCCCACTATGAGCTTCCAGAACTACCGCAAGCCATCTTCTATGCAATAATTCTCAACGAGGCCGAGAAGTTTGGTGTGCTGCATGGGCCGAGGCTTCAGCCGTTGAAGGTGGCCCTCACTGAGCTACGTTGGGGAGCATTTGAATCGTAGATCTGATTGTTTGGTAACCGAGTCTACGAGGCTCGGTTCTGCCCGAAGAGTAGTTCGAACGAAGACGCGAGGGCTGGTTGTCAAGGGGAGAGCTCGAGTGGGGGAGCGGCAGCCGATGATGCAGCTCCTGAAGGTGCAGCCTCCCCCTATACTAGTGTGGAATAGTAGGAAGCGGCCCCCTCCCCCTCTTATATTTCCCTCTGATTCTGTCCTGTACTGCTTATACTAATTATCAATAAAGGCCGTACTCATTGTTCTGTCTCTGTTTCCCTCGCTCTCTCTCTCTTTTTTTTTTTAAATTGCTTATAGTTGGATGGACATGTGTCTAAGATGGGTTAGCCACTGGGTCCTTGGGAATTTCCCTGGCCTGCTATTCCCCCCGGTGTTTCCTTATAAATACGTCGCTCTTCTCCCTTGTGAGTCACTATAGAGTTCATTCGCAGGAGAAGCTATCAATGACTGTCTATGCTATAAGTATGGCACTTCCCCCTACCCACAGTAGGAGAGAGATGGCTAACTACGTCAGGGAGACCTTCACCTAGCGCTGGAGGAGTACCTCGCGCCCACCTCGCCCTCTTCCTGAGGACTTCAATTTGTTGTGCCCGTGCTTTTCATTGGCCGAGGCCGAGGCGACAGCCGTTGAGTCGGAGCTGCCTGAGATCATTCAGGCGACGTTCTACGCTGTGCTGCTGAACGAGATGGTTGAGCTCAGTGTTGTTCATGAGTACACGGCTGAGAGAATGAGGTCTTTACTGGTGGGCTTGAGGTGGTCGATCTTGGAGGTTTGGATGCGTATCATAGACAAAGTGATCCGGGGAGCACAACTTCATCGCCACCCGGACGAAGTGGAGGCCAAGGGTGCTCGCGACGGCCAGGGGGAGGGTTCAAGATTGGCCGATCCTCCTATCCTCTAGAGCGACGAGGAGTAGACCTAGCTTTTGTTTTGCACCTCTCGTTCTCTTGTTTCCTTTTTAACTGTTTGTACTGATCGTGATCATCGTAATGAAAATCTGTTTCTCGTACGAAATGTTTTGTCTTTACATTATGCAAGAAGGCCGTGGGGACGTTCTTAGAGACCCTTAGCTCCCAACAGGGATACCATGCCCCTAAGTGGGGCTGAGAGTCTCGCGATCGGCCATGAGGCCATGCCCTAGGCCTTCTAGCCGCCAAGGTGGTTAAGAGTGTTGCGCTCGGCCCGAGGCCGTGCTCAAGGACCCTAGCCCCCAGCGGGGCTAAGTCTAGTGAATGGTCATGAGGTCGTGCCCTAGGACCCTTATCCCCCAATAGGCTAAGAGTGTTACGCCGGCCCTGAAGCCGGGCTCGAGGGCCCTCAGCACCTAATGGAACTTTGGGGTGTAGCAACCGGCTAAGAGGTCGTGCTAAAAGATCTCAGTCCCCAACGAGGCTAAGTCCAGCGACCGGCCTTAAGGCCGTGCTTGCAGACCCTTAGCCGCTGATGAGGCCAAGGGTGCAGCGACCGGCCACAACACCGTGCTTAAGGGCCCTTAGCCTGCAGGGGGACGAAGAGCGTAGCGACCGGCCTTTGGGCCGTGCTCGTCGACCCTTAGGCCCCGATGAGGCTAAGAGTGTAGTGACCGACCACAATGCTGTGCTTAAGGGCCCTTAACCTGCAGGGGGACTAAGAGCATAGCGATCGGCCTTGGCCCACGTATAAGGACCATAGCCCCTAGCGGGGCTTCTTCTAGCGACCGGTCATGAGGCCGTACTTAAGGACCCTTAGCCCCCAATGGGGCTAAGAATGTAGCAACCGACCTTAAGGCCGTGCTTAAGGACCCTTAGCCCCCGATGGGGCTAAGAATGTAGCATCCGGCCACAGAGCCATGCTAAAGGGCCCTCAGCCTGCAGGGGGGTTAAGAGTGCAGTGACCGGCCAAGGGCCGCGCTTAAGGACCCTAGCCCCCAGTGGGGCTGAGAACCTAGCGACCGGCTAGAAGGCTGTGCCCGAAGGCCCATAGCCCCCACTAGGATTAAGAGCGCGGCGACAGGCCATGAGGTCGTGGTCTCAGACCTTTAGCCCCTGATGCGGCTAAGAGTGTAGCGACCAGCCATACGACCATGTTTAAGGACCCTTAGCCCGCAGAGAGACTAAGAGTATAGCGACCGGCTATATGGCCATGCTGCTGGCTCATGCATAAGGGTCCTGCCCCGTAATCATCGTCAATGACGTGGCTTGGATGGGGCGCCACGTGGCGCCAGTTGGGAAGAGGCGTGTCTGTCGAGGTGCATGAGGGTATGTGCCCTTCCTCTTTGCTCTATATAAGGGGGAGTATCCGTCGAGGGAGGTCATTTGTGTTCCTCACACTTTCACTTCCTAGAGAGAGAAACAAGTTTTTAGAGAGAGAGGCTCTGCTTCCTATTCCCTACTCTCCCTTCAAACTTCACTGTAGCGCCTCAAGCTTTCCTTTGTATATTCAAAGGGTTGTTTGAAGGTGCATCCCCCGCCTTCAACCAGGTCCTTGAATCTTCATCGTTTACAGGTATACGTTTACGCCCTCTCGAAGCACTATTTGTTGTATATTATGTCGTCATCTTGCTCGTCCAGTGGGGACGTCCGTGAGGGGCAAGCTGGGCCCCAAATGAAGGGTCAGCACCCGCAATTCTCCAACCTCCCGGCCGTTATTGATGGCCGGGTGATGGCCGGAGTCCCTCAAAAGAATAAGTATAGGGAGCCGAAAAAGATTCCCTATGTCGTTCCCCTTTTTGAGTCGGGCACACCCTCGTGGTCCAGCTGCGAGTACTCCTCCACCCTCAGCAGTCTTAGCCCTAAGGTGGAGGTGGCGTACCCTTGGGAGGTCACCATAGCTATCTATGTGCCCGACTTTCAGGTTTGCAGGATGGCAAAGACGAAGTCTACTCCCCGCATTTAGTCTCCAGACGAGCTACTGGCAGAGGACACACTAGGTAATCCTCGCTCAGTTCCTACTCAATCAAACCCGGAGGTCGAGTTGGCCTCCTCTAGTTCTAGCGCTTCTTCTCGGTCAGCTCACGCAGCTCTACCTCTGGGCATTCTTCACGGAGCTCGTCCTCGAAGGGGGCTTGGACCAGCTCCCTCACTGAATCATCATCAGGGTCGGTTGGTTTAGTGCCTAAACAAACAGGCCGACGCCTCCAATCACCGAGATCGTGGTCGAAGGGTTAGAGTTCCCTGGGACTCCAACCCGCTCGGACCCGCAGGACGGTCCAAGGAGCCACTTCCCCAACCCTAAGGTCGTCACCAAGCTGAAGAGGTCAGCCCTCGAGAGGCAGTACCTCTTGCCCGCAGAGTACTCCTTTGTGATTCCCGAACTAGATGCTACTGTGAATGAGTTGCCCGCCAAGTGTATAGCCGTATACGGGGCAGCCCTTAACTACGGGCTTCGTTTTCCTTTGCATCCCATGATCAGGGAGATTCTAAACAAGTACGAGCTAGCACCAGCGTAGATTGTGCCCACGTCCTGGCACAACATTTATTCCTTCATCACAACTTGTGAATTACGCGGCCTAACCTGCTTGGCCTAGGTATATGGCCTGGTTCACACGGTTCAAAAGGCCCCAAAAGAGGGTGGCAATTTGGGGTGGTACTATTTCAACAATAGGCCGGGCTTCATGACGGCCATTGAAAATAAGTCGAAAATGAAGTATTGGAAGTACAACTTCCTCTTCCTCTGCCGGGAATGAGGTTGGGGTGATGTCCCTGATTGGAATGAGGGGAAATCAGTTCAGAGCCCATTCGGGCAGCCTACAGCTGAGGAGCGACGCACGGCCCGCTACTTTATGTTGTATATACGTGAGGACGATAGACCTCGGCCTATCCCTAGGTTCATAACTCAAGCAATTGAGTCGGTGAAGGGGCACGAGAAGAGAAGAAGCAAGTCTAGTGATCGAGAGCCGTTAAACTGGCTCCCTAAACTAAAGCATTTTGCAAACGACTTCTTTCTCGCTACGGCCGGCCTTCTGATCCTTAAGAACTTCACCAAGGGTACTTAATCGTTCCAATCCTAACCTATTTTATGTTTGGTGCTGACCTGATTTCCTGTTTGTTTCATGCAGATTAAGTGAGGGCCTGGCTAATGGTCTTTGAGACTGGGGATACCACTCCTGAACAAGTGGCGGCCGCTGCCGAGCATAAGCGGGAGGAACAGAGGCAACTTCTTGTTGTTCAGCAGGCCAAAAAGGTATGGTATACGAATTTATGAGCTCTTCCTCCCTTAATTTCTCTTGGAACACAGGCTTAACTTTTTCTTGTAGGTGCCCTCCCTTGTACCTCACGGGAAGAGGCCCACTGTGAGCTTGCCTGTCTGTAAAAAGCAGAGGATCGAGGGACCCCCTGGGGAGACCATGGCATCTGCCCCTTTGCAGGTGGGGGGAGCGAGGGCCAACTGCCCGTCTGCTCACCAATCGAGGAGCCGGTCATCAGGGGGAGCGAACACCTGCCAAGCAGGCGTATCCAACTCCTTCCCAAGGCACAGGAGCGGCAACTGCAGGTGTTAGCGACACCTCCTCATTCACCCTGCGGCCTTCCGCCAACTTCATCAAGGTGGACACAAGTGTTAGGTCTCTCTCATCCAGGATATAATCAAATCCTAGGACCTAGCGGCCCCTGGGGCTTCAGACCCCCTAAAGGCCTCCGAGGAGGAGATGGCCATGGCCGATGTCTTCGCCAAAGGGGTAAAGGCCGTTGCAGAGTGCCGGCGGCTGGAGGGAGTCGTCTCTCGATATCAAAGACGCTGTGAGAGGCTGTAGGCATATCTAGAGGGCTGCGAAAGAGAAAAAAAGGAGCTGCAGCGTCAGTTAGAGAAGGCCGCAGCTAATGCAGTCCAAGCCAAGGAGCAAGGCCATCAGCAAGGCCACTTCGATGCCCTCATCGACCTTCGCAAGGTCTTGCTAACCTTTGCAGGCGAATTTTCAGATGACCGGTATTTTGAGGCCTACCTACACTTTATGGATGAGCGTGAGCAGGCTGCTGCGGAAGGCCGCGATCCCGAGGAGGTGGAGTTTATCCCTCCTTCGTCTGAGGGTGAAGCTGCTAAGGACGAGGCCACCAATCCCTTGGAAGCTGAGGCCAGTGCATCTGAGGAGGAAGAGCGCAAGGACGGCGGAGAGCCCGACGTATAGCCCTCGTCCCCCTATTTTGTTTATGCCTGTTTTTGCTTCCTGTTTCGAAAATGGCTATAAAGAATTGTGTTTTGTGTTGTTTTATTCTCAATGAAAGAGTGTTCCCTTCTTTTCATCGTTCTGCCGTGTTTGTCTTTATATGATATTTTCCCCTTATTCTTCTGTTTCACACTCGTACTTCAATCTTCCTTTATCCTCATGATGGCGGCCCCCAAATGAAAGAACAAAGGGTCGTGCGCAGGGATCCTTAGCCCGTAAAGGGGCTAAGAGTGTAGTGACCGGCCTTAAGGCCGTGCATATAGATCCCTAGCTCATAGAGTGGCTAAGAGTGCAGCGACCGACCTGAAGGCTGTGCTTATGGACCGTTAGCCCACAGAGGGGCTAAGAGTGTAGCGACTGGTGCTTATAGATCCTTAGACCGTAGAGGGGCTAAGAGTGTACCGACCAACCTGAAGGCCGTGCTTATGGACCCTTAGCCCACAGAGGGGCTAAGAGTGTAGCGATTGGCCTTAAGGCCGTACTTATGGACCCTTAGCCCGCAGAAAGGCTAAGAGTGTATCGACCGACCGTAAAGTCATGCTCAAGGACCCTTAGCCTGTAGAGAGGCTAAGAGTGTAGCGACCGGCCTTAAGGTCGTGCTTATGGATCCTTAGCACGCAAAGGGGCTAAGAGTGTAGCGATCGGATATAAAGTCGTGCTCAATGACCCTTAGCCCGTAGAGGGGCTAAGAGTGTAGCAACTGGCCTTAAGGCCGTGCTTATAGATCCTTAGCCCGCAGAAGGGCTAAGAGTGTAGCGATCAGCTATAGGGCCGTACTCAAGGACCCTTAGCTCGCAGAGGGGCTAAGAGTGTAGCGATCGGCCATAGGGCCGTGCTCATGGACACTTAGCCTGTAGAGGGGATAAGAGTGTAGTGACCGGTCATAAAGCCGTGCTCAAGGACCCTCAGCCCACAGAGGGGCTATGAGTGTAGCGACCAGTCATAAGGCCGTGCTCAAGAACCCTTAGCCCACAGAGGGGCTAAGAGTGTAGCAACCGGCCTTAGGGCCGTGCTCAACATTGGAGCAAGAGGTAGACAGGTTTGCAAATGGTTACTGCCTGGGCCTGGATATTCATTACGAAGAGCACACTGGGTACATGTTAGAAAAAGAAAGAAAATAACAACACAGGCCTAAATGTGATATTTCCTCAGTTTGCTGCTATGCCATGCCCGCAGGATTGGGGCACTCTGGGGGGTGTCCAGTTAGTACGTGCCAAGGCGGATCCGTGTGGTGACCTTGTAGAGACCTTACTAGTTGGCAGTTAACTTGTCGTGCTCTGCTACTTAAGCACAGCCTCCGTACGCCAAAGGACGAGATCGTGGACTGGGATAGGTTGAATCCTTACTGTGCAATTGTGTAGCCGCGCGATGCGAAGTTTTTAGAGAGCCTCGCAGAGAAGGGCATCACCACGAATGGAGGAAGGAGGTCGAGAGCTTCACGGAGTGCTGCGTTATTTAACGCCTCCTGGAAGGTGGTCAATCGATGGGTATAGAGGGCCACTTCGACGGGCAAGACCGCCTCGGAACCGCAAGCGAGCATGAAGGGGGTCTCACCTGTAGCAGTCTTTTCTGTGGTGCAAAGGTACCATAGGACTCCGTGCAAACACCCATTTTCCCTTCGCGTGATCAAGCTTCTCCTGCAGACCATGGACGATGGATTTGTTGATCGCCTCAGCCTGGTCGTTAGTTTGGGGATGCGCAACGGCCGTGAAGCAGGCTTGGCAGCCCAAGTTATGGAGGTAGTCCGTGAGCTTGCTAGTGTTAAACTGCCGCCCGTTGTCAAAGATTATGCCCCGAGGGATGCCGAATCGGGTGATGATGTTGCACCATATAAATTTACGCACCTCGGTGGTGGTTATAGATGCGATGGCCTCGGCTTCGATCCACTTGGTGAAGTAGTCTACAGCCACAAAGAGGTACTTGTGTTGACCCGTAGCCTTTGGAAAAGGGCCGAGGATGTCCATTCCCCATGTGGCGAACGGGAGGGGACTGACTATAAGTGTCATAGTGGTGGAGGGGCCCCGTTGAACGGGTGCAATCTTCTAGCACTTGTCGTAGGTCTGCACCAGAGTCATTGCGTCCTCCCGCAAACTAGGCCAGTAGTAGCCAGTTTGTATGGCCGTAATGGCTAGTGCACGGCCCCCCACATGCGAGCTGCAAATGCCTTCATGTAGTTCTTCCAATATTCGCTTGCCCTCTGCCGGGGTCACACACCGTAGGAGAGGTCGCGCTTGTAAAGAATTTCCTCATATAAGATGAACCAATTCGACCTTTTCTTGACTTTCTCAGCCTCCTTGGGGTCCGCGGGCAATGTTCCTTCAGTGAGGTACACGCGAATAGGTTCCATCCATGTCGGGCTTCTGTCCAGCCATAGCACCTCATGCAAGTCGATGCTCCTTTCCATTAAAGTTTCCCACTGGATGTTCTTTGGCTTCCCATCATCAGAGGAGCTTACCAATTTAGACAGAGTGTCTGCCTGTCAATTCTCTGAATGCGGAATGTGCGCGATGGAGAAATGTTTTAATAACTGGGTGGCCCGCGAACTCGCTGGACGTACGCAGCCATGACCTCGTCCTTCACCTCATACGACCCATTAAGTTGGCTGACGACGAGCTGGGAATCAAAGAAGGCTTAGACGTAGTCAGCACCTGCAGGTAGCAGAGCCCAATCCCTGCGATGAGAGCTTCGTACTCGGCCTCGTTATTGGATGCTTTGAATATGAATTTTAGGACGTGCTCATACCATGCCCCAGTGGGACTCTCAATGATGAGGTCGGCCCCACTACTGTCTTTAGTGGACGAGCCATCCACATATAAGTGCCATGGTTGTGGTTGGGAATCTTTTTCGGCTGGGGCTGTGCTCTCAGCTAAAAAGTCTGCTAATGCCTGGGCCTTGATGGCCCGCTGCGGTTCGAAGACCAGATTGTAACGGGAAAGCTTGACAGCCCACTTTAGGAGACGTCCCGAGGCGTCCAATTTCTGCAAGACGGTCCTTAAGGGTTGGTCAGTTAAGACCAAGATCTTGTAGGTTTCGAAGTAAGGCCTAAGCTTCCGACTGGCCATTACCAAGGCATACGCAAATTTTCTAATGAGGGGGTAGTCCATTTCTGCACCTACCAAGGCGTGGCTTACGTAATACACTGGTGTCTGCTCCCTCGCGTGCTCAGCCACAAGGACGACGTGGACCGCATTTTCTGACGCAGCTAGATACAACACCAGGACTTCTTCTTCAGCAGGACTGGTGATCTTGCGCAGCTGAGCCAAGTACATCTTTAGAGCCTGGAAAGCCCCGTCCGCTTGCTCATCCCAGTTGAAATTGCTCCGCTGGCACAAGACGTGAAAGAAGGGCTGACACTTGTCCGCAGAACGAGACATGAACCGTCCAAGAGCCGCTATACAGCCCGTGAGGCACTGCACTTCCCGCATGTTCTGGAGAGGTTTCATATCCAGGACAGCCTGGATTTTATCTGGATTTGCTTCTATGCCATGGTGGCTAATCATGAAACCGAGGAATTTTCCCGACCGAACCGCGAAGACACACTTCTTCGGGTTGAACTTTATGTTGAACGCTCAAAGTATCTCAAACGTCTTCTTCAGATCGCTGCTGTGGTCCTCTTCAACTTTACTCTTCACTATCATGTCATCAACATACACTTCCATGGTTTGTCCGATGAGAGGCTCAAATAGTTTGTTGACTAGGAGCTGGTATGTTGCACCCACATTCTCGAGGCCGAAGTGCATCACTTTATAGCAATGGAGGCCGCGGTCCGTGATGAACGCCATCTTTTCTTGGTCGTCAGGGCAGAGGGGTCTCTGGTGATACCTAGAGAATGCATCCATTAAGCTTAGCAGGGCGTGGCCGGCCGTGGCGTCCACCAGCTTATCGATCTTAGGCAAGGGGTAGCTATCTTTAAGGCATGCGTTATTTAGGTCTGTAAAGTCCACGCACATCTTCCATGTCCCATTTGGCTTCTTGACCAATACCACATTCGAGATCCACTCGGAGTAGTGACATTCTCGAATTAAGCTAGCCTCCAATAGCTTCTGAACCTCGGCGTTAGCCGCGGCCACTCGTTCGGGGCCCATGTGGCGTTTCTTTTGAACAACCGGTTTATGCCAAGGATCAGCGTTTAAGCGGTGCTCCATAACAGTTGGGGCGATGCCAGGTATTTCCTCAGGTCTGAAGGCGAAAACATCCTTATATTCTCATAGGAAGGAAACTATTGATTGCCGACCATCGGCCGGGATGTCGCGGCCGAGCTGCACGGTGTGCTTCGGCCGTTCTTCCGCGAGTGGCAGATGGTCCACCGCATCCGCAACTTCTGGCCGCAGTCGCGGAGGCTCTGAAGAAGCGAGGGTGTGGATCACTGAAGCCTCTGGGACCAGAGTGGCCGGCCCTACCTTTGCCCGCTTCTTTGTGTGGGGTGGTCCTGAGGTCCTGCGCTCTCTGGTCCGTTCGACGAGTGGCTTTATGCTTACCAGGTAGCATTCCCGGGCTGTCCGCTGGTCCCCACAGAGCTCCCCAATGTTTCCATCATCCATTTCGAATTGAAGCTAGAGGGGGTACGGGGCCACTATGGCCTTCATTCTGTGGAAGGTCGGCCACCCAATGATTACACTGTAGGCTATGGGTACGTCAACTACTAAAAAATCAACCTCAAGGCTTTTGAACTTGCTCTTATCGCCAAAGCGCGCTGGGAGGCGAATCATTCCCGTGGGATTGACTTCCTGTCCCCCGATGCCTAGGATAGGATTCGCCATGGGAACGAGGTCGCGGCCTAGGTGTGAGAGCCTCCTCAAGTAATGTCAAGTTATAATATCCACGGAGCTGCCCGTGTCGATCAGGATTCATCGTACAATTGCATTAGCTCTTGACCACCAGAGGGCCGTTATGAGGGGAAGAAAACCGCCGGGTGTCTTTTCCCCCGAACACCATCGTGGGCTCCGAAATGCAAGATCCCTGCTCGACAGCGAGCACTTGCTGTGTGCTTCTAAGTTAAGCTTTCCACACCGTCCGAGTTATTTCCTCCACATAGACGCCCGCTATGGTGGCCACGACTTCCGTGGAGCATTCCTCATCCCGCGGCGAGGGCGGAGCGGGGGTCTGTTCTTGCCGCAGGAATCGTGGCCCCCTTTTCAAAAACCATCAATCTGCCCCTTGTCTGCTAGCTCATGAAGGGCTTTTTTCAATTCTCGACATTCGATCGTGGTATGCCCGCTCTGCTCGTGGAATTCACAGTACTTGTGAGCGTTTTGAGATCTGGGGGTTGCCGTCATAGGAGGCGGCTGACGCAGCATCGGGTGCCCTCGACCTCCATGAGGATGTTCCTTGCATCTGTGGTGAACTGCGAGTCGGGTGCCTCGAACTGCGGTCTCCTGTCCCGGGGGGCAGGATTCTTTTTGCCACGATTAAGGCCCCGGTCCCCTAAAGTATTCGTTTTCTTCGGGGTGTCCAAGCTATCCGCGCAAATCTCAGTAGTCTGGATGAAATCCACGGCCTTCTTCAAGGCTTCTGCCAACGTTGTCTCCTTATGCTCCGCCATGGAGAACTTGAAGCAGCCGCTCTTAAGGCCATTCAAGAAAGAAGTGTATGCAACCCCGTCTTCCAAGTCAGGGATCAGCACCGCCTCTTGATGGAAGTATTTGACGAACTCAGCGAGGGACTCCTGCGGTCCCTGCTTGATCTTCGACAGGTGAATGTTGGTTCGCCTCATCTTACGACTAGCAATGAACTGGCTGACGAACTGATCGGCCAGGTCTTGTAAGCAGATTACACTCCCTGGGGTAAGACCGTTGAACCAAGACTGCGCCACTCCCTTTATGGCGGCAGGGAAGTAGCGGCAGTAGGACACGTCATCCACATCTTGCACATAGATTCGAGCTTTGTAAACTCCCGAGTGCTCTTCCAGGTCCGTGGTCCCGTCATAAAGATCCATAGTCGGCATCTTGACCTTCCCGTAGCGCGGAGCATTGATGATCTTGGCGTTAAATGAGGTCGAGAAGGGAAGCACAGTTGGCCGAGCGGCTGTCCCCGATACCCTATCAAGGTGGCGGGGTGGCGTTCGACCTCAACCACTGAGGGACTCCTCCTCTCCCTGCCACGCTGTAATACCTTGGGGGGAAAGCAGTCCATTCGGTGCAGCTCCCGCCTGCGCGTCCCTCGTGGAGGCGGGCTTCGGGTATGGTCGCGGCGTGTATAGCGCTCCGGACTGGGGTATCGCCTGCTTGAGTTCTCTCCCCTCGGCCGAGAAATCTGCTCGTGCTCTTCAAGCCACGCAGTCCGCCTGAAGTGTGACGCGTAGGGAGTGGAGGCAGTTGCCGAGATCGCAGTTTTTCCTTGTGCGGATCGGGCAACAGGTTCCTCTGCTGCACGTCTCCCCTGCCGCCCAAGGGGAAGCCGATCGCTCCTATCTGATGGCGCTACCTCTCGGCCATGTTCCATGAGGCGAAAGGACGGCCCCCCTTTCGGTTGCTGGGGGTTCCCCTTCAGGGGCCGGCTGGGCAGAGCCCGCCACCTCCATGGCTCTCTTCACTTACTCAGAAACTTGACGCGTGATGGCGTCGGCCATGGCGGACATGAGGCTCTTCAGTGTGTCAATCGTGACATACGCCTCCCGCCCCGAGGGTGATGTCCTAGCCACTCGAGGACTCACTCTGGAGCTCTCGAAAGCGTCCTTGACCATGGGTGGCGCAGAGATGTCAACGGCCAGGGCCTTATCCCTGCGAGTCTGAGCCCGTGTAGCTTCGCTCACCACCATCGCTGCCGTCTCCTCCCCATAGACGGCGCTAAGCTGATTCCGAAGGAAATCCTTTGAGGTACGATTGCTGGTGACGTGGGGTAAAGGGATGGGTTTATCTGACAGCTGGGAGTCAACACTTCGTCGTCCTCGGCATTACGCGACCCGACCTACAAAAAGACAACCCCCGGGAAATGTCTCTCCGACGGTCAAGTCAGTTCAAAGTCCAAGTTGGAGGTCAAAGGGAAAGAAGCGAAGTCAATTCAGTGTCCATAGTTGCTAACCCTTTTCCCGAGGAAAACAGACCATTATTTATAACCCTCTCAGAAAAGAATAGAATAGTAAATTTACCTGAAGTATCCGTATAAGCCTCCGGTCTCTATGCAGTTGGGTCCAGAGGAGGCCCCCAGGATTGCGCTTTGGGCCCTTGAGTAAGCATGGGCCTGAGGGTAACCTAGGAGACACACCTCTTGGGCCCAATAATCCTGTAAGGACCTGATCTGTGAGATAAAGAAAATTAAGCTCCTTCGGAAAAAATCGTATTATTTTCGAATCAGCTAATGTTACTTGACCATGAGATTTTTCTTTTTCCCTTTCATTGTTGGGAAATTTAAGTTGTTCAATGGTCTTGTCATTTCATTTCTTTGTTTTTTGCTTTTTTGGGGGGGGGGGGGGTTGACGACATAGAATCCAGACAACCGCAAACGCTTGCTTTTCATGTCCTGAAGCTCAGGAATTATCACAAATTATTTCCAATTATCGCCAACTAAGGATGAATTGATCAGCAGATCCAACATACATGCGCTACTTTTTCGAGCAGTAGACTTGTTGACACTCCAAAAACAAGACATGCACTTAGATAATTCCATTTTCTCTCTCCCTCTCTACTCCATATAAAGCAAGCACCCAAGCCAACTTTCTCTGCCTTCTTATGCTAATTTTGTTATTTGAACGAACTAACCCCAGATGATGGGTGCTCTGTTAAATGCTCTGTTTCTGCACGCTCTGATTCTGCTTGCAGTTTTGCAACAGAATACAAAAGCAGCGAAGCTGTACTACCAATTCAAAAAGGACTACCGTACTCCTCCTTACTCTTCTTCATTGTCAGAAAATCAAGGACAATGCCACCTTTTTGCAGGCAAATGGGTCGTTGATTCTTCTTATCCTCTGTATAATACTTCAAGCTGCCCCTTCATTGACCCCGAATTCAACTGCCAGAAGAGGCCTGATACTTTGTACCAGAAGTATAGGTGGCAACCTTTTGACTGCAATTTGTCAAGGTAATTCAAACCTTAATTAATTTTTCTTTTTTTGTCTGAATTAAAACTGACTGTTGACTCTCAATTTCCTTAAACCCTACTTAAATGGGATTTTGACTGCGATTTATGGTGATTTGGGGGCCTTCTATTTCTCTTTTTGCAGCTTCAATGGGGAGTATTTTCTGGAAAAAGTAAGGGGGAAGAAGATAATGTTTGTGGGTGACTCACTGAGTTTGAACCAGTGGGAGTCGTTGGCTTGCTTGATACATTCTTCGGTTCCTAGTGCCAAGACTTCCCTCAATAGGAAGGGTGTTCTAACTTCTCTCACTTTTCAGGTACTTTGCCCTGTTCCCTTTTTTTTTTTTCGGGATTTCATTTCTTGCATTTCTCTTGAAATTCTCCGTCATCATAAACTTAGGAATATTACATATTTTTCTCTTGAATTTCATCTTTTTGTGTGAGTTATAAGTTAGTTCAACAGACAGTCTTTTAGGTTGATAATAGAAATGAAAATTTATGTCTATAATAAGTTCGCGTTACTTTGGTACTAAATTATGGAAACAACACTCGATAACAATTTAAGTCAACAATACTAAACTAGACATGTGATGATTGCTTAATTACATCGATTGCATTTGTGTATTGGTCATTGCATTGATTTGGTTTTCTGGTCCTTACACTTATTGGAGGAAAAAAAGGGGAAAACATTAATAAGTATTTTTTTCTCAATGTTGATTATAGTGATTAAAGGCGAGTATTAATAAGGTATTTTTTTTCCCCAATGTTGATCATAGTGAATAAAGATAAGTTCTTGCTATGTTCAGTTTGTATTTATATTTTCTCTATTTTCTAGCTTGTTTTGTATCGTCTTACATATCTTTTGCAAATAGGATGTTTTTTAATAAGCCTTATATATGACGCTTCAATATATCTAGGCTATCCAATAGTATGAAGGTGGCAGCATCTAACTCCTACAGTGAACAATTAGATCCCAAATTACTATCTATATAAAAGTACTCGACGCCATTAACGCTAGCCATGTCAACCTTAAGAATTTTGTAATAGATCATCTAATAGTAGAGATACTAGCCGCCCATTTTATGTGAATGCCTGTTAACATAATTCATAAAATTTTTGAAAGTCACTACCAAATATTTAATATCATATCTCATTTATGTGGCCTTTATTCCTTTTGTTGGGGGGGGTCCTCTACATTTCTGTTATTGCAGAAATGGCTGGTTCTAGGCTTCATAGTTTGGCTTCAAGTTGATGATGACATCATAATGAGACCCTCATAATATGTGGCAAAATATGATACATAAGGAGGAAAAAAAAGGAAAAATACTCCAAAATCAATTGTGGTACTTAAGGCCAATAAATGCGTGAAAAAATAGAAAGACAATATTAATTAATATAAGTCGTTGTAGAAATAAAAATATCAAGTGTTGATGTACTTAAAGTGGTGGGGTAAAACGTGGGCAAATAATGCGTGGCGGAGGCAGCGATGCTATGATATGCATGCATTTGAAAGAGTATGCATTCCAATAGCGTCTGCCTTTGTCTGTTCTGCAGTAGCCTGCCCACCTCCGGGCTTTTTGGTGAGCTTTCCTTTTCACTTTTCACAATTCACACTGGGGGCGCAGCCCACCCTCAAAAGTGGGTCTTTTTAGCACCTTTTCCTACGCTGCCAATTCGGACTAATGAACCGTGATTTGATTTTCATGCATTATTTTACTAATCATCTTTTGCTAGTTGAGTTGTTTTAAGCTAATTTAGAGAGCATTCGCAGGGCATTCGGGACACTAAAAGAATGCTTGCATTGTAAGCAGGCACTATTGTATTGAGACGTGATATTTTCTTCTATATGCATATATAGAGGTGGACAATGCATTACGTATTCATGAATTGAGAGGTGAATACTGGTTTAGCCTATTCAATGGCGCAATAATGATATATTAGTCTAGTTCGAGGTTGCTGTCAATTTCCATCCAAAAAAAAAAAGCTTGCTGTTAATTGGTTCTAGATTTTCCCTTGGTAGAAAAATTCAGTTATTGATATCCCAAATTCTATATGTAGTACATTATTCTGATTCTGAACCCTTTAAAATAGATAATCGAGTAGTGATTAACTTTATTAGTATAAACATGCACCATGTGCTAAAGAAGAAATGCGCAAACTGTTGGGACAAGTTGGAAGAAATGCACCACAAATATGACCGTACCAAATAACTAAGGCCACAAATTCAACGTTTTACTTTTCTATAGTGGAGCTTTGCATTGAAGGGTCCTGAAAAAGTGGCAGAGAAGAAAAATCCAGCCAATAATTAAGGAAATCACATTAAATCCAAAGTCGCAACTAGTCCGTGTTTGGTAGTTCTTTTTTCCAATGAGTGAAATAATTGCCTGCTGTTGGGCAGTTGATAATTCACAAGTTAGCTACTGGTATTGGCGCTAAATCCCCTTTCGCTTTCATCTTCAAGATCAAAATGAAACAAACAAGGCGTAGCTAATTATTAGATTCAATTTATATTTTGATTAGGGTGAGCAAGATTTTGGGTAGAATATATTCAAAACAATTTCGGTACTGGTTTATAAGAAAGAAAAATCGGTCCGACCGGTTTTGGTTTCGGTTTTCAAATAATATCTAAAACAGGGACATAGATCCAATTTAGAGAAAGGAAAATGATTTTTTAAAAATTTTTTACTACTTTTTCTTCTATTTCTTTATTCTTTTCTATTTGAGTTTTTTCCTATAAAAATGACTTTTCAAGCAGTGAATTTAACACAATATCATTTAATTTTGTACTACTTATTAAAGAATGAATCAATATATTTTTCAAGTAACTAAGATCTAAAAAAAGCTCTCATAATAAATTAAATTTGTTTTGTGTAAAGATAGAAGATGAAAATAGGAAAAGATAAAACACGCCTTCCCCCACTCCAATGGAATAAAAAATTTAATTTATTAGTTGCTAAAATTTCAATATTAGATGCAACGGGTACCCTAAAATCAGAATCAATTCCCGTACTCAAAAGTTATGAACCAATTTGACTGGTTTCAGTTTCCATTTCTAACTTTTTGGGTGGGTACTCGAAACCGCTTACCCCTCATTTTGATGCTTAATAAAATTATTACATTAATAAAAACGGAACATTTAATTACACTAAATGAAAATGAGGAAGTTGTTTAATAGAGCTAAGGTTTTGCTTTATTCTTCTAAGGAGAGATGGTTCCATTAAATACTACTAAGGTTATACCCTTGCGATGCAAGGATATAATTCAAACATTTTTTAAATATATTAAGAACATAATAGATGGTTTCTTTTCGAATAGTAAAAATAAATTGATATGTTAGATTATTTAATGATCAAAAGTTGAGTGTTTTGCTAGATTCTTTTTTTGTTGTAACAACATCTTCTTCATTCTTAATATGAACTCACTTTTTTATTTCATTTATTCAATATTTCATTGTTAAAAGATTATATTTTTGGAGAATAAATTTTATTACTAAAGAGTAATGACTATACAACATTGGGTCACTTTAATATATCGAATTGATATTGCATTGCAAAATAATTATTTTTTTGAGTTATCATTGTTTCTTTTTCTTTTTTGGTTGAATTATTTTAAATTCCTTTTATATATGTACCGTAACTATTTATTTACTATTGTTTGAAAATTGTCTAACATATGAGATATCTTTTCTTTTGTGGGCAAGTTTTAGTAGATAAATAGACCAACTTTTTATTTATCTTAATTTAATAAAAATTATATTATCTTATTACTAATGACTACATAAGACATGTGAAAAGTGCATGCAAGAAGTTTGATCAATTGTCATTTTAAGTTCAATTAAATATAAATAAGTAATAAAAATATATCAATTTTAAAAGTAGTAATAATTTCATAACAATGTAATTATTATTTTTTTGAGTTATTATTGTTTCTTTTATTTTTTCCGTTTAAATCACTTAAAATTCCTTGTGTTTTCATAATATAATTATTTATTTACTATTTTTTGGTCAAAATTCTCTAATGTCTGTAACATCTATTTTTATGGGCAAACTTTATGGACCACCTTTTTTATTTATTAATGCAATGAATATTTTATTATAGTATATTAATAAATATATAAGATATGCAAAAAGTCATTTTTTAAAATAAATATATCATTGCATTAGTTGAACCATACATGAATATTTATATAGCTAATTAATTCTACGCGGCATTACACATGGCATCCTAAGTGACATGACACATGGCACTCTTACATTGATTCCATCCAACTTTTAATATATATATATGATGTTAGATCGTGGCAAGGCGAAGAATTTGGCAAAGGCTAGTCGGAAATAACAGTATACATAACATAAAATTTAACAATAGTCACAAACCTAAAGTATATAGATATTTCAAAAATATAGTAATTTAATTGAAAATGTAGAGAGAATGAGAGACTGGGAGGGAAGGGATAGGATTTGAGTATGTCAAGACACCAGTTTCTGCCATATCGGATGTGTGGAATGCAAGCCAAATGAGCCTTTAGACTCGTAAAATAAAATTTTAAAAAATATTCAAAGTAACAAAACACACAGCACGACTCAAATCTACGACCTATCTAGCTAAAGAACGACAATTCACGGGCTTCAACTACTGGGTCGAATACATCTCCAAGTTTCTCTTCGGCCACAAATTTCATTTGTTTTTAACCTGTTTTTTAATTTTACCAGATACTTCTTTTTTTTTGGGGGGTAGTGTCAATTGTTACCCCTGACAACACGTTCCCTCCTCCCTTAGTGTTTCGGGGTAAATGCTTGTAAAATTATGTTTAGTGACCATAACATTTGCTATATTTTAATTACAAAATTAAGACGCTAGGTGATGTTTTAATATAACAATTTGATAATTGAATGTAACTATTCAACATTGAATGGTATCGATTGCAAATCATTTGATTTATTAGTTTAGATCACAGTATAAATATTATAACTGATTTACCAATGCAACTAGTACATATTGCATTGGTCAAAATTAGTACAAATCACAGTCTGATTCTGCATGTGTAAAAGGGTGGATTGATACGGTCTCTATTAGCCAACATTGGCATGCTCTGACCTAATACAGGTGTCATACAAATCCAATATCTTATCTTCCGGGGACAAGGTGGTATGGTAACCGAGTATTGAAAACTATGACTTAGATTGAATGAAAATTTATTTTAAAAAAAAAGGCCTTCGTTAAAAACGTTCATTGTGACTCATGCATGCCCAAATATTGGCTCAACAATAGAGAGACCCTAACTAACTTTCAACAATAAAGAAAATATGTTATTACAGACCTCTACTTCTTAATGGAGCAACAATAGCTCTACTCTAGTGAAGTAGAGGATCTAAGACTGAAAAACTCCCATAAACACGAACAAATATGATACGAATGATTTAAAAAGTAATCTCATGTCACACACTATTGCTTGTTAGAAATATTTCCTTTTTGTTTTAACATTATCTACCTCTTTTCTCATTTCTTTAATGGGTAAATTAATACATAAGCGCAACTTATGAAGGATAAAACTTTGATCACTCTAGTGAAAACTATGCACCACATCACTAGGCTACCCTCTATGAGCATATTTCTCACATTAATCTACTCCAAAGTGACACGTGTGAAATGAGAATGAACGCACAATCATTAACAATCGATTCGATACCTAATCTTTGATTCATTTGATTAATTGATGGACAGGATTATGGAGTTACCCTAATGTTCTATAAAACCCCATATCTAGTTGATCTTGTTCATGAAGATGGCGTCGGAGATGTTTTGAAGCTCGATTCCATCCAAAATGGCAAAACCTGGCAAGCCATGGACATGCTTATTTTCAACACCTGGCATTGGTGGACACACACTGGACAAACTCAACTGTAAGTTTCTACTAATCGCTTACGAAAGTCATTGACTTGGGCAGTAATTAAAAGCACTGCATTTTGATCATCCGATGACTAAGGTAATGCACTAATGCTTGATTAGGGGAAAATAATTTTATCAAAAAATAGTTTTTCAGTTTTCTGTTGTTTGGCACAATGCAGAATGAAAAACTATTTTCAAGGAAAATGATTCCCCCCTGCAATGGAGGAAAATGATTTCCCCTGAATGGAGGGAAATAATTTCCTTTTTGAGGAGAAAAGAAGTTGATTTTCTTCTTTCAATTCTTTGATGATATGATCAACTGAAATATAGGTTTAAAATTCGTTTTTAATGGTTCAGATCGAAAGTTGACTATCTGATATGAAATATTAAAATAAACTGAAATCTAAATTTTGAGCTTAAGTTTCTTTTATTTGGTCAATAATTTTCTCCACAATGACAATTTAATCGACATTTTTTGCTACTTAAATAATTCATTGACTCGCTACTAAAGCAATTTCAATTGTTTGGATTGAAACTTGATTATCAAATAGAAAAGATTAAAATAGGCTCAAATTTAGATTTTGAATTTGATGTTTTTTCATTTGGTTAACATTTTTTCTACCACGACAATCCAATCGATATTTTTCGCCACTTAAATGATTCAATTAATATCTTTCATCACTAAAACAATTTCAACATTTTGGATCGAAATTTGATCTTCTGATAAGAAAGATTGAAATAGGCTTAAATCTAGATTTTGAACACGACATTCATTCATTTGGTAAACATATTTCTCCTCCACGATAATTCAATTGACATTTTCTGTCACTTAAACAATTCAGTTGGTATTTTTTGTCGCTAAAATAATTTCAATGGTTTAGATCGAAATTTGAGTATCCAATATAAAATATTTAAAAAAAGTTCAAATCTAAATTTTAAGCTGAAGATTCCTTGTTGTAGTCAACATTTGCATCTACTGCCACCATTTAATCAATATTTTTTACCACTTAAATAATTCAATTGATGTTTTCTCATTTTCTCATAGAAAATGATTTATCTTGTACCAAACGATGAAAAATGTGACAAGAAAATTAATTTTTCTCAGAAAAATATTTTCTTTGAAAAATAATTTTTTGAAAAAGTTACTTCCTTTCTACCAAACACTGCCTTAGCTTTATTTGTTTATTAATAATGCACTTGATTTGGCCCACTAGTATTCTAGAAATGAGTTATTGATGAAGCATCTCATTTGGTGCACCAGTTAGTGATTAATCGTTACATTAGTGGTTGTTAATGCTCCCTTAATTTGTCGCTCTTTTTCTTTCTAAATGAATGAGATTTTTATTTTTGTGTCGAAGGATTACCCTTCTTAGAAATAATAATACTCATGACCAAAGCAATGTTTAGTTTTATTCTTATTCAATGATGAATTGCAACAACATAAATAAGCGAGAGTTAACTATAAAAGATCATTATAGAATATTTTTCATTAATTAATTGCCCATGGCAGCAATAATCATAGTTTTACCAATAATTATACTTTTTAAAAAGTGGAATTTTTTTATTAAATTATGACAAAAACAGAACCAAGGGCGACGTGAAATAATAGATTCTATTATGCATCAACTACAATTTCATACGTTTATGTGCGGTACTTTTGTACTAAGCCTCTTTAAGCTTTCAGGCATGTATTAATATAAACTCGATATTATAAGATTTAATTTTACCGCCCTTAACATTTTAGTATTATATTATTAAAATAGTACACCAATGAATATGTGAAGTATAGGAAGTAACTGATCAATTTGTCTCACGTTTAATGCAAATAGGATACACACTTTCTGTTTTGAGGCGCTAAAAGTAGGGGCATTCATCGCTCTAAGCTCGGACCGAATCAGGTTGGACCGAGGATCGAATAAGAAGGAAGTTATAGACTGTAAACCGGACTGAATAAGTCATGGATTGAAATGGAATTGGACTGAAAAAATCAGACTAGAATGGACCGGACCGAGGGCTTGTTCTTTTCGTGGGTAAAAGGTTGAAGTGGATTGAGGTTAGTTGAAGTGAGTTGAGATTAGTTGAGGTGGGTATTTTTTTTAGGTGGGTTGATGTGGGTTGAAGTGGGTTGAAGTGGGTTGAAGTTGGTTGAAGTTGGTCGAAGTTGGTATATTTTTTTTTTGTAGTGGGTTTAAGTGGGTTAAAATAATGAGAATGTGTGATAATTTATTAAGTTATTGTAATTTTTAATGTATTTTTTCGTTAAATGGTAATTTCACAATTTTGTAACTATTTTTCTGGAAATTGGAGGTCGGCATAACTTGTTAATTATTTTTAACGATTTGGGTTACAAATTATTAAATTTATGAAGGGGTGGGTTGAAGTTGGTTGAAGTGGGTTGAGGTAGTTTGAAGTTGATTGAAGTTGGTTGAAGTGGGTTGAAGTAGGTTGAAGTGGGTTGAGGTTGGTAAATCTAAAATGACCTACAAAAAGAACAGGGCCCGAATTGTCACGGTAACAAAATTGAGAACTTGGGTGACATTGAAAGCAAACGTTTTTACGATATGGATATCTTACATTTGTTCTAGTATGAACTATTTCAACATATTTCCATCAAGAAAAAAATCAATATTCTTGTACATATAAGAAATTACAGGTTGCAACAAAAAATTAAAATTAAACAAGTAGAAACTTAGTTTTCAATTTTTTTTATTCGGTCCTTGCTCCGGACCAATGGACCGATGGACTGGATTGAAGACCTAATAATAAAAAAAAAAATGTGTACCATGGCTAGACTGAATTCATCCGGTTTTCAGTCCAATTCGGGCCAGTTCAGGTTGGTGTTCGGTTCGGTCCAAGTTTGGATCGAATAATGAACAGTGCTAGCTAAAAGGATTGGTGAGAACATGATAGATATGGGGATAGAATGAGAATCCAAGTGAGAGTAAGCATGAAAGAGACTGAGTATTACTCATCCTTTTATTCCGCTAAAAAAGGAAAAAAGTATGCCAACAACATTATATAAGGGACAAATCTATCATTTGCTTTCCATTCTTCATATACTAACTCGATTTTTATTCCGCCAAAAAAGAAAAAAAGTATGCCAATAACATTATACAAGGGACAAATCTATCATTCGCTTTTCATTTTTCATATACCAACTCGATTTATATTTTAATAATGCAATACTAAAATTTCAAAGGTGATGCAACCCGAAAATATCAAGATTATATTAATCAATACTAAGGTCATGTCAAAATGCCCTACTAATTTTGCTTCTAAAAGATCTCCAACTATTTCAGCTTGAAATAATTTTGAAAACGGGTTGTACAAAATACTACGGCATAATCCAAAACTTTACATATAATTTTCTTCATATTATCCATTGATATATTCTCAATTTTCAAAAAGAATTAAATAAGTAAATGATGGCATTGCTTTCTTTAATAGCAACCCTTCAGTGCTCCACATAATTTGTGATACATGCAAAAAAGAGAACCGTCATCATTCCTCTTTGGAATTTTCTCATTCCATCAAACTTGTTACAGATGGTCGACTATCAAAATGATGAGATGGACAATATGTTTATTATCTAATGATGACGATGATTTTGATTCGATTCAAAATCAGACGGACAACATGCGTATTATTTAATGTTGACGTTGATTTTGATTTGATCAAAAATCGAAGGCAATCACGTCAAAGAAAATTTGATGGCACAGGTGGCACTACATCCAAGAGGGAGACAAATTGTACACGGATATGAATCGTCTGATAGCATTCTATAAAGGACTCACGACTTGGGCGCGATGGGTCAATCTCAATGTGGATCCTTCCCGGACTAAAGTCTTCTTTCTTGGCATTTCGCCTACCCATTATGAGTAAGTTCCTTTTTTTTCTTTTTTTTTTTTTTGCCTCTCATCAATCAAAAGAATAAACACAAAAAGAATAGTAAAAAAAGAAATGTGTTGAGGGAAACAAAAAGAAATAAATAAACATGAAAAGAAATGAAATAAAATAAAATAAGATTTTCTTATTTAATACTATATTAAGAATGGTGCAGAATCATAGTTAGAAAAAAAGAAAAAAAGAATAGAGTAGAGTCATCAACTATAATTTTTGGGCCTAAGTTATGTGGGCTTGGCTCACTTCATATCACTTTATTGTGTGCATCAATCCTTGAATGGCAGACCCAATAAGTGTCAAGTTTATGCTCATACAAGAAAAATACTCGGGAGTTCTTTCACTATAGCTTATTTTTGGGTGGGGCATCTTCTAAAACTCTAAGTACTTTTTGTTTACATAGGTCAAAATTTTGTACATAAACTTGTCTCTCCATTGCCGGTCAGGAAATCTCAAAAATCGTAACTGACGTTCCTATATGCTCATGTCACTCGCCTCCTATGCATGCAGGATTTAAATTTTTGTTAGGTGGTTTGTATGATTTTTGCCCCGGTTTTATAGGAAAAGTGTAGGATCCAATTTTTACTAAAAGCATGGAACAACGTTTCCTAACAAACATGCTATGTATGTTACGTTGAATGCAGAGGAAGCGACTGGAACGAACCATTGAAATCATGCAAAGGTGAAACACAACCATTCTTGGGCACAACATACCCAACTGGAATGCCAGAATCATGGGTGGTGGTGAACAAAGTGCTGAGCAGGATAAAGAAGCCAGTGTACTGGCTCGATGTCACATTGCTATCTCAATATAGGAAGGATGCCCATCCTTCTACCTACAGTGGCCTGAATCAGGGATATGATTGTAGCCATTGGTGCTTGCCCGGTTTGCCGGATACTTGGAATCTTCTGCTATACTCATTTCTATTTCAATGACTATGACTCTGGACAATTTAGGTAATAACCGACTTGATTATTTTGGGTTAGTGGTCAGTTTTTTTTAGTTAGAGTAGGGGTAATTTTTTATTTTTTTTTGGTTTGCTTTGCTTTGATTAACTGGGTGTACGTAAAGCACACAATTAAGTGGGATGATTGCTCTCAACTGTAAAGCTCCCCCCTTTTTTTGGTCTGTAACCCTTTTTTGAATTATGTTTTGGAATTAAAGCATAATTAGAAAAGTTGACATCTCTACTTTATCAAATAAAAATGGAAAAGAGAGAAAATTTGACATTTTCTGATATTCAATGTAAAAGCCTTTTTAGAAATTTTTTAATTGAACTTCCCTCAATTCTGTTTTTAAAAAGGTCATGGTCATGATCTTACTTACTGTTATGATATTTGCTTACATTAGTCTATTGATTGTAATACATCTCTGATAAAAATTTTACTAATAGTAATGGAAACAGCGACAGAAAAAATTGACGCAGCTATAAATTTCTTACATTAGCAACGGAATTGGCGACGGAATACTTGAGTCGTTGATTTGCTTGTCGCTAAAGACCTAGCGAAAAAATTGGACAATTCCATCACTATTTAATATTGAAAATGGCGACGAATGCCAAAGTGGAGGGCGAAGAATTGCCTGCAAGTCAGCGATGGATTGGGGTCTTGCCGCTGAAAGTGAAGAAAATAGTGAGATCCTGTCCGTCATATGCAGCGACAGACTCATAAATCCGCAGTTGATTGGCATTTTTTTAAAAAAAATTAACTTGATCGAAATGGATTTTCCATTGCTGATCCTTTACTACATACTTTTTTTAAAATAAAAACTTTGTTTTGCTGACTATTCCTTGGTATAATACATTCCTTGCATGCAAGTATAAAGAGTATTTTCAACCATTTCAAAACCAATGCATCCTTTAAAGAGGTTTGTCAACAATTCCCAAGCCACATAAAAGCAAAATATCTCTTACAAACTAAACAGTTCTCAACCAATTTATCACAATTCAATTCATGAATTTGCAAAAAGAGTTCCTACCGAGGGGAGCTTTCAACCACACCAAGAGACCATTGCCCTCAAGCAAATACACATATACATGGACTAGGTAGGAGAGAACCTAGGAACTCATGAATCATCTCCAAGGATAGTATCATCATATTCTTCATCCTTACCCTCATCCTCATCCTTATCCTTATCATCATCTTCATTGTTTTGTTGTGGATTAATAAAATGTTGTTACAATCTAGAGCCACAAGCTTGTTGCATTTAGAAAAATGCTTGCACTTGTTGATTCATGCTCAACATTTGCTAGCTCAATCACATTTGCTATCGTAGCACTTCCTACTTAGGTTTCTTATTATAACGCTTCAAATTAATCACCTTCTAAACACCCTTCTTACTACGCATTATGAGTCAATAGAATACGCTATCAGATTAGGGCATTACTGTCGTCCCATAGGCAAAAGGTTGTAGATGAAGACATAAAGTCATTTAAATAAGCAGTACCCACTAGTTACAATATTTACACCAAACAAAGTCTAAGACAACTTTTCAATATTTCAAAGTAAGCACAATGCAATGATCTAATTGTGTCCAAAATGGATTTACATTTCATTGTGGCTGCAATCATGCCCAAAACACATGGCAGGTTCCAAGCCCTCCAAAATGACTAACTAGAATAGAAAATTACAATCAATGTTGTGGCCCATTTCTCCTGGACCCTTCGCCTCTGTAGGTATCAGTTTAACTTTAAGTTACCTCACCTTCCCTAAATCAGTTTGAAAACACAAAACAAGAGGAAAAATCTATAGCTTAATACGTTGTCCTTGTACAGTCAATAACTATTTGCAAAGAGCCAGTGAGTGTGTGCGCAATTTTAAGACTATGCTTTTTAAGCGTTATGTGAGGAACACTGCATTTAATATTGACTACGAAATTAATTGTTTCTCAGGCTGGACGAGGACCCAAACATATGAACAGTGGTTATGGTGTGAATGAACAATGAATTATGAATTTCCTATTTAACAGGAAGGGCTCAAACTGTGAATTCTGCTAGCAGAAATTATGAACAATGAATATTAAACACTAAACATTGAACAGTGCACTGAATGATGAACTATGAAATGAGTCCTTAAGGTTCATGCAGCCGAATAAAACTCGGTAATATTTGGAAACGTAAATTTAGACACCTTTGAAGGGTACAAGAAATAATGTACCTGTAAAAATCGAATGTTGTCTTTTAAACCTTAGTTTATGCGTGTTCTTTCTGTAAGCTTTAATTCAAGTTTTGTGGTCATGAAAATTCACTTTTGTGAATCTTTGTTCTATAACAACAATATATTTTCAATTTCAAAAACTTATAGACTAGCGGACTAATATTGTAAATTTTCATTTAGGAAGCATCTCAAGGGACTTTTCACCTCTTTACCATCATTCACTCAATTTGCTCTCCTTTACTATTCAATTATGACGCTGTCCAATCATTTCTCCTTGAATGTAATTTTAGCTCCATACACATAAGAGTTGCTTTAAAAAAATTAGTTAGCAATTCTTACGACCCTTAGCAATCTTGTTTGGCCTTAAAACCCTAGGTGCCTATGTTACACACCTTACTCCCACACTTATGCTTTCAAATTACCCCTTTTTCTTTCATTATCGAGGTTATTTCATCTATGTATATCAATATCAAACTTGACATTTTTATCTCAATCAAAAGATTAATTAATTCAATCAATACCCGGTGATTACTTGAATTAGCTGCTTATGACCCTAAATGCTCCATGACCCTCCTACTTGGATGTTTAGACCAGCCAATCTGTAGCTCATTTAACTAACTTAACTCATTTTGAGACCTCTAACTTCTCATTAGACATTGACTTGAATAATTAACTAAGAATATTATGTCACTAGTTAGCTCACATCTATTTCTGGACATAAATCTCTAATTTTATGCTTCTTTCAAATTAACAAAGAACCCAACTCAATTCCTCAAGCACAAGTTAGCCAAACAAGATAGACATATCCCCAATAAAATTAGGGTAGAAATTTTCACAATTGCATGACCCAAATGTGCTATTCTTCTTTCTCACTTCCAATTTCATCAATCACTTTACTCATGCAATGACTGACAATCCAAAAGACAACAATATTCCCATATCCTCATTTCAACATTATTTAAAGCAAGCACCCAATTCCAAACTAAACTTAGGTAATTCTCATGAACCAATTCAAGTAAATTAACATACTTTGTTCATTCATCCGTAATATACATCTCAATGACTTCTTCCAAGAATTCAATTAGGTGATACAACTCAGTTTATTAAAAAGATTATCCCACTAACCACATGAATTGCTCATGGATCAATTTGGATATTCATGGTATTCACATTCAACGAAGATAAAAGGGTGGAAAAGGGATTAATTACCTTGTACAAATGAAGATAATGATGGATGAAGTGTGGAGGTTTCTTCCTCTTTATTTTTTTTGATTTATTTTGTGGCTATATTCATAAGAATCCACATGCTATTTTTATCTATATTTTTTTTTGTTTGATAATTACTAAGTCTTTTTAATTTAATGCAAGCTTACCTCAATTATTTTTCTTTTCACATGGCCCAAAATTAGCCATACATTTGGCTAGCATTGATTCGCTAAATCCATTCCTTTCTTTATCTACTAAGAAATTACTATGACTCGGTAAATTCCCATCTCACTCAAGTACAGACACATATCTATAGTAAATTACATACTTTTATATGACTATCCGAGATTTCATATACTTAAAGGAAATTCCGCGATATCAAAATTTCTTAGATCAAGTGTTGCTTTGTTTGACAGTAGAATAATGCGTAGCTCACTACTCCAATTAATCATAATCATGTAACTAATATAAGAATTAAAACTAATTAAATATGATTAAGTGATAGGGTATTGCATCCTTCCCCCCTTAAAGAAAGTTTCGTCTTCAAAACTTACGATGAACATGACTTTCAAACAGATATGCGTAGCGATGTTTCATTCATCTTCGATTTCCCATGTAGCCTTAGAGACTACATGATGGGCCTATATGACTTTGACCAAAGGTATAGCCTTGTTGTGCAGTTGTTTTACTCTTCAATCAACTATCTTTACGGGTTGATATCCATAAGTTTAAACGCCACCCCTCATCTTCGAAGGGCTCATAAACTATTATATGAGCTGGATCATGCACATCGATGCGAAGTTGAGAAATATGGAACATATCATACACATGTTGTAATTTAGGTGGTAAGGGTAAGCGATAGGCAGTTGGGTTGATTTTCTCAATGATATCATAAGGCACAACAAATCGCGAGCTTAACTATTTTTTAACATTGGAGCCTCATATTCCTTTAATAGGAGAAATTTTCGAAAAACACAGTATCCCTTCTTCAAACTCCAAAGGCTTCCGCTTTTAGTCTACGAAGTCTTTTTTCCTATCCTATGTTGCTTTGATGTTCCGTTGGATAACTTTGTCTTGTCCATCATTTCTTGAATCATTTTAGGTCTCATAGCTAGAATGTCCTCCAAATCATTCCAACAAAGAAGAGTTCTACATCTTCTACTGTATAAAGCTTCAAAAAGAGGCCATTTTTATAGTAGCTTTATAGTTATTATTATACGAAAACTCTTCTAGGGGTAAATGCTCCTCCCACTTTCATTAAAAATTTAATACACAAGCTCGTAACATGTCCTTAATGATCTGATTTACCCTTTTAGTTTGTCCATTGATAAGTGCTTAATATGTACACCTTTTTAGGGCTATTTTGCCTCTTTTTAGGAGAGTTTTGTGCTTAACGATGTTATTTACTCTCCTATTCTCGATTTATGCTTGGGTGTAGTTGTTTTATGTGTTTTGTAGGATTTTTAGTCTTTTTACCTAGCATTTGCCCTTTAATAGCTGTAGTTTGACCTTCCCTATAGTCATCCATATTATGCCACGACCGTAGAGTAAAGAAAGAGAAAAATTCTAGATCCAACACAGACCATGGTGAGCCCGTGGTAGAGCCCACGGACTGTCGTGTGCCTGTAACTGTTGCCTCTTCGTTTTCTCTCAGTTGTGTGGTTGAGATCAACTGAAATTCTCTATAAATAAAGACATTCTACAGCATTCCAAAGCACTCGACTTCAACTCTAAAGCAAAGCAAGCAAGTAGTTTAGTTTAGATTAGTTTTCTCTCAAATTTTGCTCTTAATTTAGTTTTGAGTGAGTTTTGAGTGTGAGAGTTTTGATCCTGAGGCGGTTCTAAGCCCTTGGTGAAGGCCATCTCAGTCGAGTCCCTACCGCTCAAGATTTTGCCGATCTTGTTTTGTTAGTTTGTCTTTTATCATGTCTGAGTAGTTTTCTTAATCTAGGGATTTAGTAGGTTTTCGAATTGTTATTGGATAATTGTTTGATTTTTAAAGAATTGTGCTTATTTTTGTGATTGGTTTGGTTTCATTGTATTAAGTGTTATTGTGTTGTAAGTTGATTTTTGGCCAAATTTTACTTGCACAATTGAAACAATCGAGTGAACATTCGAAAAACGACATTTGGTTGTTGGACTACATGAATAGACATAGCATAACTTCGTCTCGAAAGAGAGATTTATATGTTAGGAGGGCCAGTAAGTAATTGTATATATTAAACTTGGACTAAATCAAAATAGTTTGAAAGAACGATGTTTGCTTGGTTTAGGCAAATTTGATTGATTTCGAAAGAATAGATCAAGTTCCTTGACAACATTACAATTCCTCGGAATTAACCAAATAGAGAATATCACATGTTTATTCATTTTGATCCAATTCTCTTCCATAACTGCAAAATTCCTAGACGTTTTTCTCTTATTGATTTAAACAAGTTTATTTGCAGTAATTAATAGAATTCACTTGAAATTGAATTTTGTTTAGCACATTCTGACAAGACTAGGCTCGATAGATTACTTTGGTCCCTGAGGAATGATATCTTTATCTATACTAAGAACACCCGTGTGCTTCCGCAGTGTTGATCCAGTTTTTGGTGCCGTTGTCGGGGACTAAATTGCTAACTATTGAGTATTGTCTTAAGAACTTGACTAAGCATTTTTATTGTTTTGCTTTGTTTTGTTTCCTTGTTATTTTTCTTTTTCCTATTTAATTGCACTGGTAGTGTTGGTGAAAGTGCTTCCAGGAATTTTTTCTAGTTTATGCGAACTCTAATTTTGTACGAGCCCGATCCAAAAATTGAGAGGACTTTTCATGTAAGGAGGAAAAAGCAAAGGATCGAAGAACAAAGGCGCTAAGCAAGAAGGAATTCAAGTATGACGGGTGAAGAAAGAAGGACCCTTCGTGATTTCGTTACTCCCTGAGTCCAAGGGATTGCCTCAAGCATAGCTCGGCTAGCTGTAGATGCCAACAACTTCGAACTCAAACCAGCACTTATTTCCATAGTGCAGCAATCGCAATTTGGCGAAACTCCTTTGGAAGACCTGAATCTACACCTCTCGATATTTTTAGAGGTGTCTGATACACTAAAGTTAAACGGAGTCTCCGGTGATGCGATTCGCCTAAGCTTATTCCTTTTTTTATTGAGGGATAAAGCGAGGGCTTGGTTGCACTCTTTGCCTTCGAGTTACATAACTACTTGGGATGCATTGACAAGAGCTTTCCTCGCCAAATTCTTCCCTCCAAGTAAGACAGCGAGTCTGAGAAATCAAATCACCAACTTTCTGCAAAAAAAGGATGAGACGCTCTATGAAGCATGGGAGAGTTTTAAAGATTTATGGCGTTTGTGTCCCCATCATGGTCTTCAGCAGTGGATGATTACCCAGGCCCTTTATAACAATGTGAACCAAGCTGTAAGGTTCAATATTAATGTGGTGTCAGGAGGAGCTTCAATGAGCAAGATCGAGGATGAAGCCTATAACCTTATTGAGGAGATGGCGCTTAATAACTTTCAATGGTCCACTGAACGAGCCCAACCTAGGCGGGTTGGAGGTAAGCTTGAAGTTAATGCTGTTAGTTTACTTTCTGCTAAATTAGATGCTATGACTAAAAGACTAGATCAACTAAATGTTAATGCTGTAAGCTCTAGTGCCCCTCCTCCTTATGAGATTTGTGGTTCAATTGAGCATATATCTTTGCACTGTCCAGTTAGGAGCCCTTTTTTCCAAGGCCTTGATGAAGTTAATTATATTCAAAATTTCAATCCAAGACCAATCAATGACCCTTACTCTAATACCTATAATCCAGGTTGGAAGAATCACTCGAATCTCTCTTATAGGTCGAATCCAAACCCTGTCAATATGCCCCCTATGAATGTAGAGTACCCTCTGGTTTGCAAAGACCTCTATTCCCTCCCCAGATGCTCTAAAAATCAAATTTAGAGCTAATGATGGAAAACATGCTTATGGCACAACAGAAACAAGATTGGTACATTAAGCAATTAGCCACTAAGGTTGATGTGCTTATAACTCATAATAGGATGTTAGAGACCCAGATTGCCCAGAAAGCTGCTTTTTCGTCTACATTCCCAGATAGACTTCCCAGTAAGCCTGAACACAACCTTCATGAGTATTGTAACTGTGTCACCATGAAAGAGAATGAAGAGGACTTAACTGACTCTGTGGAAGTACCCAAGGAAGTGGATAGAGAGATAATTATGGCTAGAAGTAAGAAGAGCAACTATAGTGGCAAGACTGCCACATTTGTAGAGAATGATTCTATTTAGATCCCCACCATTTTTCCCCCTAAGCTTCCTCACCCAGGTAGTTTTTCTATCCCATGGGTTGTACGAAAGGTAGAAATTGAAAGAGGGCTATGTGATTTAGATGCAAGTGTCAGCATAATGCCTTACTCTTTGTTTCATAAGCTGCACTGAGGATCGTTACTAGCCTCCCCCTTTTCACTACAGTTGGCTGATGGTTCTGTACACAACCCATAGAAAGGTTGAAAGATATCCCAGTCAATATAGGAGAAATTTGGGTGTTAGAAGACTTCATTGTAGTCAATATGCTTGAAAATGATGATGCCCAAATTATTCTAGGTAGGCCTATTTTGGTGACAACTAGTTGCCATATTGATGTGAGAGAGAACTGTATTTATTTTGAGGTAGAAGAGGGGTTTGCTGTGTTTAGTCATAGGAACGAAGATGCAGTTTCTTATTATTCTTCTATATTGGATGCGTTACCTATTGTCCCTCAGTATGATATAGAGCAAATCTTGTATGATGAAGATACTCCTGATGCTGAATGAATTTCATATGAGGATCCTGACCAAGGGGATTTTAGGGTGGAGTTTTCTGCTCTTATGCGACCTAGCAAGGCCCGAGATTGAGGCCTCTATTTCTAGTGATTCTTCGATAAGTGAGAATTGCAGGTTTGCACGAATTGTTCTCTCTATGCCCCCTTTGGAAGGTTTCGATGCCGATTTTGATGTAGGCATTGAGTAAATAGATGTTAGCCTGTCTGATGGGCCAAGATAGCAATTTGTCTTGTATACAGGCAGTGCATTATGGGACTAAGTTATGAAGACGAAGGACCTTCAGCCAGGACTTCTGCGGTGGTACCTTCAACTGAAAAAGTTTGATTTTGTGGTCCAGGACAAAGCTAATGTCCATATATTATTTGATCCGGACCAAGCCTAGAATAAGGTCTTGACCTTAAAAGAGCGCTTCTTGGGAGGCAATCCAAGCTTTCTTTCTCTTTCCTCTTTATAGTTTTGATTTTTAAATTTCATTTTAGTTATTGTAGGAAAAATAACAAAAAGCAAAAAAAGAGAAAAAGAAAAAAAATATATACATATATCAATAAAATGTTGGCACCTCGGTCAGGAACATCAATAATACGACCGTGGGTGCCAACCCTTGAAAAACATAGGAAAAAACGAGTAGCAGCAGACACCACAGATAGTCCGTGGTGAGCCCCACGGTCTGTGCTGGGCTGCTACAAGCTGCGGTCTAGGTTTTTGACCGCAGTGCCATTTCCCCTCCTCCTCACTTCATCTTCTTCAGTCAACATTTTCTCTCTCTTCATGCCTTCTCTCTCTCTAAAACCTCATAACCAACACCTTCAATCTCCCTCCAAATCTTCTCCATTTTTTTTCATTTTTCACACCAAATTCCTTCTTTTCACTTAATCTCTCCATCTCATCCACAAATTCTCATCTCTTTTCCTCTTCTTCTTCAAAATTTATCTCACCTTCATTCATCCACCATACCCATCCTTTTCTCTCTCTAATTCTTCACATTTTTACTTATTTTCTTCAATTTTCTAGGTTTTAGTTCTTACTCATGGTTTTAGTTTTGCTTTTGGTTAAGTTTCGTAACCATGGCACCAAACAAAAGGCAGAGGTTGGTTCATCAAGTCAAGCACCACCCCAACCTCAAAGAACATTCAGAACGTCAACTAATGCGCATAGTAGAGCTAACATTCTTCACCCTCTTGGTTTGACTCACCCTAATCATATTGTTAGGTATAACTGTTTGAATGAACATGTAGTCATAGCAACTAGATACTATAATGAGGATTTGTTAGCTTGATTGGTAATGTTGGATGATATTCATTGGTTATTTGCTAGAGGTTGTATGAGCCACCTTTTAGAACTCAATGAGCATACATACAGGGACCTAACCTAAAATTTTTAAGTACGCTCCATTTTGAGGTCATTAGAGGACCTCAATGTCAAGCTGGATATATATTATTTTATTTATAGGGACGGTTGTATGAACTAAACTTAGGTACCTTCAATAGTATTTTTGGATTTTCCCCTAGCATGGACTTATCACACTGCCAAGTCCCCTGCAAATTCAACCCGAATGCATTTTAGGGTGAACTTTCAAGGAGCGTTAGGTATAGTACTAGTTTATTGAAATGCACGCATATTACGAACCCCTGCATTAGAGTAGCTTAGCATATCCTTGCTTGTTCTTTGTTTGCTCGAGATGATAGTCTGAATGTCCTAAGACTTTCTGAGTTGTACTTTCTATCCTATATGCTAGATGGTGTTCAACTTGATCCTGGTTCATTCTTAGCTAGGCAATTGCATAGTGCTACTGTTAGCACTAAAGGTAGGATAGTCATTGGTGGAATAATTACTGCTGTCGCTAGATTCTTGGGTGTTGAGCCCAATCCTGAGGACAGAGTTTCTGGGTCTGAGTGGCTTGACCAAGCTTCTTATGAGATTATGAACTTCTGCAAAGTTGAGGCTGGCTGTTTGTGTTGGATTTACCTTGGGGACTAGCTCTTGCTACTTCTCAATGTCGATTGTACTACTTTACTTCATCGAGGTAACCTTTATTAGGTACCTGGTGATTATGAGGTTGTTCGGCCCGTACCCCACCAACCCGCCCCTCACTCTAGTCAAGCAGGCCCTAGTTCTTCCTCTCAACCGCCCCCAACTAACTATTCAGATATTCAAAGCACCCTTAGGTCCATTCAAGAGGAGCAAGTTTCCCTCTGTGCCTTTGTAGCTTCAGAGAGTGCCGCTCTTTGGGACTTTGTCCAGGAGTGCCATGATGAGCTTCGTGGATTGCTTGCTTCTCAGACCCAATATTTCCAAGACTATGGGGCATATCTAGAGACCTGGTGAGATTAGCATATCTCATATGGACAACCACCACCCCATCCTCCTCCACCTCCTCCTCTCTGATTCTGATTTCTGCTACTCCCCTTCCCTTTTTATTATGATGTGCCCACATTGAGGGCAATGTATGATTCAAGCATGGGGGAGTTAGTCATTATATTTGGCGTCTACTACCTGTTTTTGTTTGGTGTCTTTTTTTTTTTTTTTTTTGCTTTGTATATATTTTTAGTGAGAGTTTTTGTAGTTTTCGTTTTAGTTTTGTTTTCAGTAGTGCATTTAGTTTTCTTCTAGGTTGCATTTTAGTTTCTTTCTTTTGTAAGTTTCTTTTGCATTTTAGTTTGCATTGTTTTTAGGAGCATGCATGCATAAAAGAACACAAAAAATAAAAATAGAAAGCAAAAAAATCCTCCGATGATGATTTTTATAGATTTGGTAAGTTTTCTTTGGTCAGTTTGATCCTTTAATTCAGCCAGATTATGCATAAAAGTTTTGCAAATGAATTTTCAAACTAAATTCCATGTTTTGACTATATGTTGAATGCAACTTGATTTTTCCCCATGAGTCTTTGTATGAAATTCTAGTATGTGTTTGCTAGTGAGCTGGTTTTGACTGTGGTACATGTCCCGTGAGACTTTGAGCCTTTAGAGACTGTTTATCATTGTTAGTCTCATATTTTTTTTCACATGTGATTCTTCCTTGACATCATTTATAAGAACTTGCCTTGATTCTCATTCAAGACCACATTTCGCATATGCATTTAGGCAATATGATTAACGCATTTTCTTCCTTTGATTTATTTGAAACCCAGGGCCGAATAGCCACCCTTGTTACGTATTGTATCCTTTGTTAGCCCCTTTGAGCCTTTAACCGTTTTTCTTGATCTGAACCTCCTACTTTTAGCCCATTGCCAAATACTTGTCTTACCCTTAAGCCAAGGCTAGAGGAGCATTACGTTCTTTTGCATCAAGTTTGATAGGGCGTTAGCAAAGGTGGATTGTTATTCTCTTTAGTGAATTTTGGCTGTTGGTGCAGGGATGCAAACAGTTGATAAATCCTTTGTTTTATTGAGTAAAGTTTAGAGAAGAGTTCGATTTTAAAGTTCGTTATGGAATTCCCTTGGCTATTCCTCTTTGAAAAAAAAAAAAAACAAAATAAATTAAAAAAACAACAAAAGCAAAAGAAAAAAAAAAGAGGGAAAATTTTCGAAGAAAGTGATTAGCCTTTGAGGGAATGTAAGATATTTGTGATTTTCGACTCTATCTCTTTTCATTTTGGGATTTATTTTGTTAATGAGTTGATATGGTTCGAGGAGGATGTTGTATGATGCATCGGAATTGTTTAAGCTCCTAGTCTATGGCTTTTAGCTCCTCATTTCCAAAAAAATATTTGTTCCCCTCTTACCTTTACCCTAAGCCTTGTTACATCCCTATGAAAGTCCTCATGATTGTATAGTATATTTGTATTTCAGTGGTGGAGAATTTGAGAATTTTGTCAAGCTTATAGTAGATTTATGTCAAAGGAATGAGAATTGAGACAACCTTTATATATGTACATTGTCAGACACATGAGTGCTGAGTGCCACATAACTATAGTGAGGTTGTATTGGCCTTCCTAGTCTTAATCGTGTCATGTGCTAGAATTATTGTATTTAACAACTTGGAGGACGACTGGTTTAAGTTTTGCATTATGGTCTATAAAACATTTTTGAAATTTCATTCCCTATTCTGTTTGTTAATGATATTTTTGCATCTTTCTGGGATACTTTTGGATCATCCTTGCCATTGGAATGTTATCTATGTCTATCTGGAGGAGGTTGTATATATCTTTAATCCTTACATTGCTTGAGAACAAGCAACAGTTTAGTTTGATAAGTGCTTAATATGTACACCTTTTTAGGGCTATTTTGCTTCGTTTTTAGGAGAATTTTGTGCTTAATGATGTTATTTACACTCATATTCTCGATTTATGCTTGGGTGTAGTTGTTTTATGTATTTTGCAGGATTTTAGTCTTTTTACCCATCATTTGCCCTTCAATGGCTGTATTTTGACATCTCCCATGGTCATTAATGTTATACCACGACCTTAGAGCAAACAAAGAGCAAAATTTCAGATCCAGCATACACTGCGGTTTCCCTCAGTTGTGTGGCGAAGATCAACTGAAATTCTCTATAAATAAAGACGTTCTACAGCATTCCAAAGTACTCAACTTCAACTCCATGGCAAAGCAAGCAAGTAGTTTAGTTTAGATTAGTTTTCTCTCAATTTTTGATCTTAGTTTAGTTTTGAGTGAGTTTTGTTTTGATCCTGAGGCGGTTCCAAGCACTTGGTGAACATTTTAGTCAAGTCCCTTCTGCTCAAGATTTCGCCGATCTTTTTTTGGTTAGCTTATCTTTTATCATGTCTAAGTAGTTTTCTTAGTTTAGGGATTTAGTAGTTTTTCAAATTGTTATTAGATCATGGTTTGATTTTTAAAGAAATGTGCTTATTTTCGTGATTGGTTTGATTTCGTTCTATCAAGTTTTATTCATGTGTTGAGTTGATTTTTAGCCGAAATTTGCTTGCACAATTGAAACAATCGAGTAAACATTCGAAAGATGATATTTAGTTGTTGGACTGCTTGAATAGACATAGCATAACTGTGTCTTGAAAGAGATATTTATATGTTAGGAGGGCTAGTAAGTAATCGAATATATTAAACTTGGATTAAGTCAAATTGGTTTGAAAGAACGACGTTTGCTTGGTTTAGGCAAATTTGATTGATTTTGAAAGTATAGATCAAGTTACTTGACAAGATTACAATTCCTTGGAATTAACCAATTAGATAATAGCACATGTTTATTCATTTTGATCCAATACTCTTCCATAACTGTAAAAATTCCTATACGTTTTTCTCTTATTAATTTAAACAAGTTTATTTACAGTAGTTAATCGAATCCACTTGAAATTTTGTTTTGCCTAGCATATTCTGACAATACTAGGCTCAATAGATTACTTTAATCCCTGAGGAACGATTTCTTTATCTATACTACGAACACCTGTGTGCTTGCGGTAGTATTGATCACCCATCCATCTTGAGATGGTAGGAACTGCTAAACTGTAACTTTTGCACCAAAGGCTTTCTATAAAGCCTTCTAAAATTGGGCTTGAAACCTTGAGTCCATGTCTGAGACAATGTCTTGAGATACACATGTAACCTTACTACTTCACTAATGTAAATTCCAACCAACTTGTCCACTTCCCAAGCATCATGTATTGATGCAAATGAGCAGACTTGGTGAGTCTATCAACAATCACCAAATGGAATTCTTCCTTGATGCTTTCAGAGGTAACCTCAGTACAAAATCCATCGAAATAGAGTCTCATTTCCAGTTAGGAGTTTCCAGTCATGTCAATTGACCACTACGTCATTGATGCTCAACTTTGATGCTCAAACAAGTAAGACATTTATCCACACACTCAGCTATGTCTTTAATTTTTATGTTGTTCCACCGGAAGGTTTGTCTCAAATCTTTATATATTTTCGTTCCTTCTGATTGGATGGAATACTTTGTATTGTAGGCTTTAGACATTATCGTTTTTTTTTTCCAACCCATCCTTTGAGGCATGCATTTCTGATTTGGAATCTAATAATTTCTTGTTGATCCTCCATAAACCTCAACCTTTTCCCATGTCTTATATTTACCTTAATTCCTTCTATCTTTGCATCACCCACTTGTGCCTACTTAATCTCCTCTAAGAAGGTGTGTCTAATAGGCATACCATTAAGGAATAACCTAGATTCATGCAGTCGCACAAGTTCTATGCTAATATTACTCAGGTCCCTCAAAATTTCCAACCGTGCCATTACCTAAGAAACTCCGAACCTTAGTAACGTTAGTAGGCCTTGGCCAATCAGTGACTATCTTTACTTTTTATGGGGAGTGGTGTGCAAAACTGATTAACTAGAGTCTTCGTTACTTTTTATGTTTAAATTCTTTTTATATAAATTAAACTTTGGTTACCATTTATAAATAATAAAAAAGTGCACTTTCGTGCCTAAAAATTTTATTTTTTTATGTATAATTTTTTTTAAAAATATACAATTATTCTCGGTTTGGTTAACTAGCAGTTAATCGAATTTCAAATTGGCTGAACCGTAACCGAACCGAAAACTGACCGAACCGATTTTTTGGAAAACGTGCTCAGTTAACCGATTTTTCGATTCAGTTTTTTTGGTTTTTCGCTTTGGTTTTAGGTTTCAGATTTTTTTTTTGCACACCCCTATTTATGGGTCCATTTTGATCCCTTCTTTAAATATCACATGTCCTAGAAAGTTCATTTTCGACAACTAAGAGTCACATTTTGATATCTTTGTATAAACCTTGTGCATCCTTAGGGTCTGCGACACAATCCTGAAATGCTCAATATGCACCGCTTCAGTTTTTGAATATTTTAGGATATTATCAATGAAAACAACTAGAAAGTTATCCAAGAAACTGCCTGAACACCTAGTTCATCAAATCTATAAAGACTGCAGGGGCATTGGTTAATCTAAATGGCATCATTGTAAATTCACAATGACCATAGCGAGTCCTAAATGCTATCTTAGGGATATCCTCCGGTTTTATTGTGAATTGGTGGTACCCCGACCTAAGATCAATCTTTTAGAAGACTTCTACTCCTTTTAGTTGATCAAATAAATCATCAATCCTATGCAATGGGTATTTATTCTTTATAGCGATCATGTTCAGTTTTCTATCGTGTATACACAATCTCAAAGTTACATCCTTTTTTTTCCATGAATAGTATTGGTGCTAGCCACGAGGGTGCGCTTGGTTTTATATAACCCTTTGTAACAAATCTTCCAATTGCACGTGCAGTTTTTTCAACTCCCCTGGGGCTATCCTATATGGAGGCTTCGAGATAGGCCGTGCTCCTGGTTCCAACTCTGTTTCAAAATCAATCTTTCTTTTGGGTGGTGGCCTAGGGATTTCTTCCGAGAACACATCTAGAAATTCTCTAACAATGAGAGTGTCCTCAAGTTTTATTTGCTTTATCATGTCTTCCGTAACACAGCACAAGTACGCCTCACATCCCCGTCTAACTAATTTCCTAGTTACCATCAAGTATATTATAGACATTCCTTACTACTATTATTTTCCTTCTCGTCCTTTTCAGATCCAGAATGCTTAAGCTTCTTTATTACTTCAGCCACAACCTTTACCATCAGTTTAGATGTAAGTCATCCAGTAGTTCCTTTTGAACCTCAACATTTTCAGGTTCTGGGGATGCGCTATTAGCGTTATGGCTTCTTTGAGGGATTACTACTAAGCAGATTTTGATTGAATAAGCAGAGTGGTCGGGATTTTACGTCGTCACTTTGTAAATTGTTCTCTGGAATGTTATCTTTTGAGTTCACCGCTATGTTCGTCATATACACAAACATATTAGCTCCTACGCATCCATATTCCTCATAACTACATATTCATGTTTTTTGTTCATTATCATTTATTCATAGGACACTCCCCTCATGTTACCAAGGTTATTACCTTAATTTTTCATCCTAGCTAGGCAAGAGATGCCAGCTAACTCATGCTACTATATTCTCATATGGATTCTATTATTGGTCATTTCATTTGTAAGTGATTTAACAACTTCGGTAGTCATATACATAAAACTTAGGCATATTCATTAACTTAGTCATATCATATGCTACATTAATCTAGTAGGAGTATAGTCTCCACGGTAGAAGAACAAAAGGGCCCACACCTTAAAACAAAATGGGTGGATGGGGGTTACATCAGACACTATTCTAACTCTACGAGTTGAAGTCCTACACCATGGTTAACCTTCTTATTCCCTCCTAGGGGTCAGTTTCCTACATTCTACTTTACATATTCATATTTTTACATATCCAACTCCTTTTCTTGCTTCCTCTTCCTATTCCACCCCATCAGTTTATAGTCTGGGTCACTACTATTATTAGTTTCAGATGGAGCCCTAATAGCCTACCTAAGTAGAACTTATTTCTATCACCTTAGGGGGTGGCTCATAAATGTTGATTACACTCTTCATGCTACTTGAATCACTAGAGTCACCTTGACCCCAAATATCATACCAGTCATCCCTGGCCTAGACATATGATAAGTTGGATTTATATCCCTTTACATTGATTGGTAGCTCCAAGATACATGGCGGCTAGGAGAAAGGGTCTTCTCCTTGGAGAGGTTCTAGGGGAAGTGGGGGATCTTGAGGGTTCCTAGGGGGTGACCCTTCAAAAGAGTCTTGTTCTACCATTTGTTATCACCATAAAACATTTATCAGCTTCCACAATATTTATGAGGCAAACATTTCGATGTAAGCATATACGTGCTGGTCTGTACACATTTTGTAGAAACTTACACCTCTTAGTGAATTGTAGGGCTCACTTATTCATTCCTTACATAGCTAACATTATTCTTGCGAATCTTTGCTCATTTACTATAACATACCTAAAACTTTGGCAATCTAGGCCCCAAATAATAACATTACTCTAGTTATTAAAACTTCTAAATTGGCTCTGATACCACTTCTGAAACGCCCTAACTTATTCACCTACTAAACACCCTTTTTACTATGCATAATGAGTTTGTAGAATGCACTATTAAGCTAGGGTTTACCACCATCCCATAGGAATAGGGCTGTAGATAAAGATGTAGAGTCATCTAAATAACCAGTACCCACTAGTTACGATATTTACACCAAATAAGGTCTAAGATTGTTACTGGACACTTCAAAGCAGGCATAATATAATGATCTAATTGTGTGCAAAATGAATTTACATTTCATTATGGCTACAATAATGCCCAAAAACCAAGTCGGGTTCCAAACCTCCAAAATGACCAACTAGGGTAGAGAATTAGCAATCAACACTCTGGCCCACTTCTCCTAGATCTTTCGCTTTTGCAGGTTTCGGCTTAACTTTAAGTTGCCTCAACTTCCCTAAATCAGTTTGAAAACACAAAACAATGGAAAAATGAACTATGGCACAATACATTACCTTTGTACAATCAATAATTATTTACAAAGAGTAGGTCAGTGCATGCGCAATTTTAAGACTATTCTTTTTAAACGTTCTTTGAGTAACACTACATTTAACATTGACTATAAAATAAATTGTTTCTTGGCTTGGACAGGGACCAAAATATATGAACAATGCCGTGGAGTGGATGACCAATGAACTATGAATTTTCCGTTTAACAAGAAGGGTCCGAACTATGAATTCTACTAGCAGAAATTACAAACAATGAATGATGAATAATGAACATTAAACGTTGACCATTGTACTGGACAATGAACAATGAAATGAGTCCTTAAGGTTCCAGCTGCTGAGTAAAACTTGGTAATATTAGGAAATGTAAATTTAGACACCATTGAAGGGTACAAGGTATAATGTACCTGTACAATCGAGTGTTGTCTTCTAAACCTCAATTTATGACCATTCTTTTGTAAAACTTCAATTCGAGTTTTGTGTTCATGAAAATTCACTTTTATAAATTTTTATTCTATAACAACAATATATTCAATTTCAAAAACTTATAAACTAATGGACTAATATTGTAAATTTTCGTTTAGGAAACATCTCAAGGGACTTTTCCTCTCTTTGCCATCATTCTCTTAATCAAACAAATACTAAAGTTCTCCTTTACTATGTAATTATGCAGTTGTTCAATCATTTCCCCTGGAATGTAGTTTTAGCTTCATACACATTACAGTTGCTTTAACCAAATTAGTTAGCAACTCTTATAGTCTTCAGCAATCTCATTTGACCTTAAAACCCCGGGTACCTATGAATTAGCTACTTATAAACCCAAATGCTTCATGACCCTCTTAACTGGACATTTAAACCAACCAATCTGTCTAGCTCATGTAACAAACTTAACTCATTTTTAGACATCTAACTTCTCATTAAACATCGACTTGAATGCTTAACTAAGAATATTCATTCAGTAGTTAGCTCAATATTTGTTTCTGGACATAGATTTATAATTTTTATGCTTCTTTCAAATCAACTAAAAACCAACTCAATTCCTCAAACACAAGTTACCCAAACAAGATAGACATACACCAAATCTAATCAGGTAGAAACTTTAATAATTGAACACCCCAAATGCCCAATTCGTCTTTACCATTTCTAATTTTATCAACCACTTTGCTCATATAACAACCGACAATCCAAAAGACAACAATATTTCTGTATCCTCATTTCAACATTATTTAAAACAAGCACCCAATTCCAAACTAAACTCAAGCAATTCTCATAAACCAATTCGTGTAAATTGACATACTTTGTTCATTCATCTGTAATATACATCTATGTCTTCTTTCAAGAATTCAATTGGGCCATACAATTCAATTTATTGAAAAGATTATTCCACTAACTACATGAATCGCTCATGGATTAATTTGGACATTCATGGTATTCACATTCCATGGAGATAAAAGAGTGGAAAAATGATTGATTACCTTGTACAAATGAAGATAATGATGGAAGTGGCTGAAGTGTGGAGCGCTCTTCCTCTTTTTCATTTTTGATATTTGTTTGTGGCTATATTCACAAGTATCCACATACTATTTTGGGAGCCCACTTCCCACTTTATATAGTAATTCTTTCATTTGTTTTATTTTTATCTATTTTTTTTGTTTGATAATTGCTAAGGTTGGTAAACCTAATGCAAGCTTATCCCATTTCTTTTTCTTTCCACATGGCCCAAAATCAACCATACATTTGGCTGACATTGATTTGCTAAGTCGAGTCCTCTCCTAAGCTATTGAGAGATTATTATAGCTCGGTAAATTCCTACCTTGCTCGGATATTAGTAGGAAATTATATACTTTTACATGATTATCTAAGATTTCATATACTTAAAGAAAATTCTGCGATATCTAAATTTCTCAAAGTAAGTGTTACTTTGTTTAATAGTAGAATAATATGCAGCTCACTGCTTCGATTAATCATAGCCTTGTTACTAACTAATTAAACATGAACAAGTGACGCGGTATTACATTCTTCCCCCCCTTAGAGAAAGTTTCATCCTCAAAACTTACGCTGAACATGCCTTTTGAATATATATGGGTAGTGACATTTCATTTCATCTTCAGTTTCCTGAGTAGCCTCAAAGGCTCCATGATGGGTCCATATGGCTTTGACCAAAGGTATCGCCTTGTTGTATGGTTGTTTTACTCTTCAATCAACTACCTTGACGTGTCGTTCTTTATGAGTTAACTCGTCAATCTCAACTTTCAAGGGGTCTGAAGCTATTGCATGAGTTGGAACATGCACATCCTTGGGACGTTGTGAAATATGGAACACATCATGCATATTTTGTAATTCAGGTGATAAGGCTAAGCGGTGAGTAGCTAGGTTGATTTTCTCAATGATACAATAAGGCCCAACAAATCACGCGTAGCTTTTCTTTAATGTTGAATCTCCGTACCTGATAGGGCCCCAAGCACAAGGTGGCATCGTAGCAAATCAAAGTTGATCTGATAGAGATTAGGTCAAACTACCAAGCTTAAATGATCAAGGAATTACACAAAATAAGCAATCCCCTGATTCATGATTCAATCAAGCACTTCTTCCTTAATGGGTTGTTTGAAAACCGACAATCGAAGTATCACAACCTTCTTTCAAGGGGAAGTGAAACACCTTAATCTAACCAATTATCATTTCTTAAAGGCTCTTGATATGTTTATGTTGGTTAAGCATGCGATTATAAATTTGTGCTTCCCAATTAGTGTGACTTTCTCATAACTTCACACAATCAAGTCCAATCCTAGGGTTCCAGTGTCGAATTTCACCTTTTAGCTCTTCACTCAATAGCTAAAACTTGCAAACAAATGATCAAATTTCTCATAAGATAATAAACATCTAAGATTTGATAAAACAATCCAACAAATTGAAAAGTGCCAAAAGATACCAACACACAATCGAGAAATTAATTATACTTGACCAACATCAAAACAACAAATGGTAATCCAAATTATAAAACATAAATCCTGAATGAGAAGAAGGGAAGAGAAGGGAAGAGAATTGCTTAACCAAGATCGCTCTTCAATCGTTGTTACAAACCTGGGTTAAAATCCTTGCAAATCTTCACTTCAATTTGCTCTCCCTTACACTAATCTAAGTCTAAATCCTAATCTAGATGATGAATGTTGAAGACACAAATGGAATAGATCCTAAAATGAGGTTGAAGACAGGCCTTTTTTTATTACGAAAACACTGTAGCCAAACATAAAAACCGTCGGAAAGTCGAACAGCTGTGAAGAAAACAAGGCGAGTCAGGGACCGGGGTGACCTCCACAATTCGTGGTCCCTACCACGGCTTGGCCGTGGTGCCTACTGGTCAGACTGCTCACTTTTTTTTGTCCCGCTACTTCTTCTTAGATCCTCCTAGACCGTGGTTCTGGCCATGAGTTGTCTGTATTGGGTGTCTTCGGGCCATTTTTGCTACCTTCTTTGATCTATAAGCCTCCAAATCATCATTCTTCCATCATGCTTTGGTTTCACAAGATCAAAATCTATAACTACTCTTAAAACAAGCAGAACCAAGCATAATAGAAGAAATAACAGCTGTAAATCATACAATTAGACACATTAATCCCTTAAAATGACACCCAAACACTCATGAAATCCTATGCAAATATGACATTCATCACTCATTCATTCTTAAACCTTTGCTTGTCCTCAAGTAAACACTAAATAAAACTGATAAGAGGAGATAGATGTACAACTTAAAAACGCAACAAGTTACATAAACTAGGCAAACCATAACAAATCACAAGCAAGAACTTCAATCAATAGCAACTACAAATTGCACAGAATACATTTCAAAATTAGTAGAAGGTTGATGTTTTCAAAGAAATATATAGCCACAAGCTTGATATGAAACTTGATCACCCCCAAAGAACCACAAAGCATATTAAGCAAGCATGTGGAATGGAATAGGGTTAAATAGACCAGTAGAACCTCACTTTTGAAAAATGTAGAAAACTTCCACTCATGTATTTGAAAATATCATAGATTCACTCAAGACTCATTTTAAAGATGCAATCTAACATATGCTTGACAAGGCTCTCAAATTCTCCATCACTAAGAATGTAATGTGTATATAACAATCAAGAGAACTTTGCAAGGGTTGCAGCAGTTGACTAGAAGGGTTAAGGAAAAGGAGTGGACTACTAAATTTGGGCAATGTGGAACTATGTAGCCAAATGAGTAGGGAGCAACCAACAAGGCACCAAGAATCCATAATGTTCACCAACACTCTAATCTCCAGTAGCAATATGAACATACCCTAATGAATTAATGAGTTGACCAATAAGGAACACAAGCTATTTACATATCTAACGTCAATCACTTAGTCATTCCTTTTCTTTTTTTGTTTGTTTTCTTAAGGTCATCTCTTTTTTTTCCAACATAATTTTTTTCTTTTTTTTTCTTTTCTCTTTGGGGGGATGAAATAGAATTTAGCTATGAAAGGCATAAGACCACCAATTGCCAATGCACAAATTAATACATAGTTATGCAACCCATGTCAACATGTAGGGAACATTCCAAATCTATAATACCATCATCCCCTCATCAAGCGAACACACCAAGCAACCTTAATCTCAATCGGCCCTGTAAGCTCCCACAAATAAACTTGAAGTGATGCTTTATAGGATTGGCTGAAGGATACAAATATGAGTACGACCAAGGGCTAGGGATCACAACAAATAAAGGGTCATAAGCTCAAGGCTAGCAAATGGATTAACATGTAACTCAAGGGTAGGCTATTTGGCTATGTGGCTAAAATGACTAAAGAAAGAATGTCTCTATCATATCATCAATGATGCACATGCTAATGTGATTTTGAACAAGAATATAAGCAACTTCTAGAGATGTAGCTTGGAAAAATTACACATATGAAAGAACGTGAGACTGAAAAAAATAATTAGTCCATATGAAGCTCAAAGACTTATAGAATATCTACCAAAGTTTCATGACCTCATAAAATGAATATTATGTACCAATGTAAGTGCGAAGGCCTCTAAAGATAATATAGTTCTCAATCAGACAAAGGGCTAAATAAGAAATATTTACAAAACCTTTACAAACGTCAGTACCAAAAGGGATTACACATCAAAAGTCACTCAAGCTCATGCAAACTATTTTCTCTAGCAAAAGCATCATTAAAGGCCAGCTCAAACTAATCTACACCATCCCTACATGCAATCCTATATGTAAATGTAAAATCCAAATAAAGCATTATTTGACGGAAAGAAGGTAAAGGAAGGGATAGGGAACAATACATAATGATCTAACTAAGTTAGGTTCTAAGTACACCTAAGTTAAGGCCTCTTCGCAAATGGGGTAAATAGAGCATCAACCACTCCGTACCAGCTTCAAGACTCGGCCCATCAAATTAGATGCTGTCAAAACACGCAGGAGCTTATCAAACTCATGGGTCCACAATTTAGAAAACACAAGGTAAGAGACAATAACCAAAATCACATCAAAGATAATAAGTATCCTCTTAACCTTATCAAAGGTCTTAGAAAAATTATAGAAAGGATTGAAGAATGTAGTCCACATGACTTTCCTAGGCAAGTCTTCCAGGTATAAATAATAAGGGTCAACAGAAGATCATACCCTCTAAAGTAACTAGAGGATAGATAATCATCAACATTTCCACCAAGCGTACTAAACATGTTATCCTCTTAGCCCAAGTCCATAGTAGCATCATAAATCATAGGATTATCAATGGGTGCATCAATGTCACACTTAGGGGAAGGAGAGGGTTGTAAATAAAGAGGGGAAGCATGTGAATGATCAAGGGGATTAGGGAGAACACTATCATTAAAACCAAGGCTTGAAGAATCCTCATGCATGAATACATCACATGACTCCTAAAAAGGAGTCTTAGCTAGCTCATACACCTTATCAAATGTATCTTCTAACTTAAAATGTGCATCAACAAGACTATACATTTCAATTATCCCAAAAGGTTCACCCATCAGGAGCCCCATGCACTGAGCTAAAGAAATGATGAATCCGATAAGGTCAGAATGACATCAGTATTGTCATTGGGTGATGCAAAGTTAGGTTGAGCATAACATGCATAATAAGGGAATGAATTTATAGCATGGTCAGAAGAACCACACAAGTCACATTACGAAGGGGCATAATAAGATCTAACACAGAATGCACAAGGATTAGAGAATGAATATCTAGAAACACAACTAGCCTTCTCAAGCTGAAATGAATCCAAAGCAATCCACTCAACCAAATGTCGTGTCTCATCAACATTTTCACCCCAATACTATAAAAGAACATAGGTTTCACTATTCACACTCGTGTTAACAATGTCCAAAATTTCCCATTTACCCACACAATAATGACATTGAGCAAGAAAGTCATGTAAATGCTTACTATACCTCCAAAGTAATTCATGCTCAAATTAGAAAAAAGGGAAAATTATGATTGTTTTTTTTCCCCAAAACTTTTTTATCTTTTTTTTAATTTTTAATTTTTTTGGTTGTTTTTTGTCAAGGAAAAACAAATGCTGACTCAACCTATTGAGAAAAACCCAATATTCGACACTAATCCCCGGCAACGGCACCAAAAAACTTGATAGGGCCGCAAGCGCTTAGTGGTGTTGTAGCAAATCAACGTTGATCCCACAGAGACTAGGTCAAGCTATTGGGCTATGATCTCCCAAGATGGGATAACCAAATTAAAATATGAGATAGAAATTAAACTAATACACTATCTAATCTAATGGATAAACAATCAAGGAATTGTATAAAACAAGTAACTCAATTCATATACCAATCAAGCACTTCTTACTCAATTGATTGTTTCAAAACTGACAATCGAAGTATCATAACCCTTTTTTGAGGTAAAGTGAAATACCTTAATATAACCAATTACCATTTTTCAAAGACATATCATATGTTTAGGTTCATTAAGCATGCAATTATCAAATTCATGGTTTGTCAATAGGTATAAGCTTCTCAAGACTCTACACAATGAAGTCAAATCCAGAGATTCTAGTATCAAATTTTACCTTTCAATTCTTCACTCAATGCCCAAAATATGTAAGGAAGTGAACAAAATTCTCACAAGACAATAAACACCTAAAATTTGTCAATCCAATAAATTACAAAGTGCCAACAGGTATCAACATAAGATCAAGAAATTAACTAGTACTTGTATAAATTCAAGATTAAAACAACAAAAGGTAATCTAAATTACAAAACATAAATACTAGATGAGAAAAGAGAAGAGAACGGAAGAGAATTGCTCAGTCAAGACTACGCTTGAACCGTCATTGGAAACCAGGGTTGGAATCCTTGCAAATCTCTATATTCACTCTCTCTTACTCTAATCAGAAACTGAATCCTAATCTAGATGATGAATGTGGAAGAGTGAAATAGAAAAGATCCTGAAATGAGGCTGAAGGCATGCCTTTTATTGCAAAAACACTGTAGCCAAACATAAAAATCGTCAGTAAGTAAAAAAGCCGTGAAGAAAACAAGTCGAGTCGAGGAAGGGGCCCACCACGGCCTGACTGTGGTCCCCACCATGGCCGAGCTGTAGTGCCCATAGTTGGGCTGCTCACTTTTGTTCATTCTATTGCTTCTTCCTGGATCATCCTAGATCATGGTTCTGGCCATGGATTGTTTATGTTAGGTATCCATTGGCTATTTTTGTTACCTTCTTTGACCTACAAGACCATAAAGTCATCATTCTATCATCATGCTTTAGGTTCACAAGATCAAATCTATAAATGCTCTTAAAATAAGTGGAACCAAGTGTCAAAAAAGGCATAGGGGCGTAAATCATACAATTAAGCACACTAATCCCCTGAAATGACACCCTAACACTCATAAAATCCTATGCAAATATAGCATTCCTCAGTACTCCTTTAACAAGAGAAATTTTCAGAAACACTTTATCCCCTTTTTAAACTCTAAATGCTTTCGTCTCCAGTCCACATCTGCTTTTTGCCTATCCTATACTTCTTTAATGTTCGATTGGATAACTTTTTCTTATCTACCATTTCTTAAATTATTTTAGGTCTTAAAATTAGAGTGTCCTCCAAATCATTCCAAAAAAAGGGAGGCCTGCATCTTGTATGGTATAAAGCTTCAAAATAGGCCATTTTTTTAGTAGCTTCGTAGCTATTATTATGCGAAAACTCTACTACGTATAAATACTCCTTCCACTTTCGTTAAAAATCCAATAGACGGGCTCGTAACATGTCTTTAATGATCTAATTACCCTTTTAGTTTTTCCATCCATCACGGGATGGTATGAATTGCTAAACTGTAGCTTTGTACCAAAGGCTTTTTGTAAAGCCTTCCAGAATCTAGCTTGAAACCTTGAATCTTTGTTTAGGGCAATGTCTTCAAATACACCATGTAACCTTACTAGTTCACTATTGTAAATTCAAGTCAACCTATCTACTTCCAAGAATCTTGTATTGCTATAAAATGAGCGAACTTGGTGAGTCTATCAACTATAATCCAAATAGCGTTCTTCCTTGATGCTACAAAAGGTAACCCCATTGCGAAATCCATCAAAATAAAGCCCCATTTCCACTTGGGAATTTCTAATGGTCTCAATTGACCACTAAGTCGCTAATACTCAACTTTGATGCCCTAATAGGTAAGACATTTATCCACATAGTCGACTGTGTCATTTTTTATGTTGCATCACCAAAAGGTTTGTCTTAAATCTCTATACATTTTCATTCCTCCCGGTTGGATGGAGCACTTTGTATTATGGGCTTCAGATATTATCCTTTTTTTTTTTTCAACTCTATCCTTTGAGGCATGCATATCCGATTTTGGAATCTAATAATTCCTTGCTCATCCTTTGCAAACCCCAAGGCTTTTCCTTTGGTTATATTCACCTTAATTTCTTTCATGTTTGCGTCATTCACTCGTGCCTGCTTAATATCCTCTAAGAGGGTGTGCTTAACAGACATACTATTAAGAATGTTTGTGTCATCCACTTGTACCTGCTTAATATCCTCTAAGACGGTGTGCTTAACAGACATACTATTAAGAATGACTTGGATTCATGTAGTAGCACAATTTTTATGCTTATATTCCTCAGATCGCTTAGAATTTTTTATTATACCATAACTGTAGTGCTCATACTATGACACAACTTATGACTCAAGGTGTTATCCATAACATTAGCCTTTCCTAGATAGTACTGTATTTGGAGGTCATAATTCTTCAAAAGCTCTAACGACTGCATTACCTCAAATTCAATTCTTTTTGAATGAAGATGTATTTGAGATGTTTTATGATCAGTGATAATATTACAGGGGCTACCATAGAGCTAGTGGCTCCAAAGTTTTAGCACAAAAACTATGCAACTAGCTCCAAGTCATAGGTGGGATAATTCTTCTCGTATGCCTTTAGTTACCTATATGCATAGACCATCATCTTTCTATCTTACATTAAAACACATCCTATTCCATGCCTAGCGACTTCACTTTAAATGGTAAATTCCCTCTTTTTTCCAGTAAAGCCAGAATTGGTGTAATGGTGAATCTGTGCTTTAGTTCTTTAAAGATAACTTCACACTTGTCATTCTAGTCAAATTTTATGGTCTTCTTTAATAGCATAGTTAGGATCTGGGTGATTGTTGAAAAATCTTGCATAAACATCTATTATACCTAGCCATTACCTAAGAAACTCCGAACCTCAGTAATGTTAGTAAGCCTTGGCCAATCAGTGAGTACTTTTACTTTTTTTAGGTCCACTTTGATCCCTTCTTTAGTCATCACATGCCCCAGAAAGTTCACTTTCGACAACCAAAAGTCACATTTTGATAACTTAGTATAAACCTTGTGCTTATTAGGGTCTATAGTGCAATCCTCAAATGATTAATATGCTTCGCTTTAGTTTTTGAATATATTAGGATATCATCAATGAAAACAACTACAAAGTTATCAAAGAAACAACCTAAACACCCGATTCATCAAATCCATAATGGCTGCAAGAGCATTGGTTAATCCAAACGGCATCATCATAAATTCAGAATGACCAAGCAAGTCCTAAACATCGTCTTAGGGATATCCTCTAGTTTCATTCTAAACTTATGGTACCTTAACCTAAGATCAATCTTTGAGAAGACTCCCATTCCTTGTAGTTGATCAAATAAATCATCAATCCTAGGCAATGGGTATTTGTTTTTTATGGTGATCCTGTTTGATTCTTTGTCATCTATATAAAATCTCAACATTATAATATTTTTCTTCACAAATAGTACTGGTGCTACCCATAGGATTATAGTTTGTTTTATATGACCTCTTTGCAACAAATCTTCCAATTGCACGTTCAATTTTTTCAACTCCCCTGGGGCTATCCTATATGGAGGCTTTGAGATAGAGTGCATTCTTGGCTCCAAATCTGTTCAAAATCAATCTCTCTTTTAGGTGATAACCTAGGGATTTCTTCCGAGAACAAAACTAAAAATTCTCTGACCACGGGAATGTCTTCAGTTTTAATTCCTTTTCCCTATCTTCCATAACGAAGCACAAGTACACCTTACACCTCTTTCTAGGTAATTTCCTAGTTGTCGTCAAGGATATTATAGGACATTACTTGCTACTGATGTTTTCACACAAATACATCTTTTCACTCCCTTTCCCTTTTATTGATACTCTTTACTTTTAACAATCAATCTTTTCCCCATGCCTTAACGTCCAATCCGTTTCTGAAGGTATATCGAATTTTGATAAACCCAATTGTTTCAAATCCCCCTCAAACTCATCTTGATTTAGTGTCACTGAGCAATTATTGTGCTTAACACTACATTTTACCTTCTTTTCCATGGCTGAATTTACATTCAAATCTGCAGGATATTTATGCTATTCCACCCCCGTCTGAGGCATAGCTTTTGATGAAATAAATGAATGTGTAGCTCCTGAATCAAATAAAATGATGAGGGGTATTCAATAGAAAGTAAGCATACTAATCACAACTGTTCCTAAGTTGTCAGCCTGCTTAATGTTGATCACATAAACTATGCCCACTTGCGGACTGTCGCAGGGATGGGGGTCTTACTATCTTTAGGAGCTGGGGCTAGACCTTTACCTGGTTGGGTAGTCTAGTAGGGTAGTTAATAATCAGATGATTCAAATCTCCACACCAAAAACAACGATTTGTTGCCGCCCTACATTCTAAGGTATTGTAGTTTGTACGACCACACTTGGTGTAGTACTTCCTAGTAAGGGATAGGCCTTGAGGGTTTGGTCTCACATTGGTAGGTTTCTTACTAGGAAATCCCTCAAGCTGAGTGCCTTTCTTATTCCAACCTTTCTTAGGGTTAACGTGATTAACAATTCTTAACTCATTTTTCACCTGTTCGATTTCAAGAGCACGCTCATCAATTCCTAATAGGATTGCAAGGGTTGTCTTGCAATCTGGTTCCTAATATAAGGCCCTAGGCCTTCTTTAAATCTTAACATTTTAATTTGATTTGAGGCTACATTTACTAAGGCCAACCTCGAGAGTTCAACAAAACAGCCTGCATACTCCATTATTGACATGCTATCTTGCCTCAGGGTAAGGAACTCTCTTTACTTTTGCTTTTTTAAGTGCATAGGATAAAACTTCATCGATAGTACTTTGATAAACTTGCTCCACATAGCCTCGAGACTCTGGAAGGTAATCTTAATTGTTCCCCTATAGATATCAGCTTGTCTAGTGAGGTAAAGGGCATACTAGTCACACGCTTGTTATAAAGAACATCTACAACATTAAATACTTTTTTTTTGTTTCCATATGCATGGTCCATTCTTCTGATGCCATCGGGTCTTCCTTGCCATCATATGCGTTGGGATTTCATATTGCAACTTGCTTAAATGACTTATTTTCCTTCTCATCCTTTTCAAATCTAGAACCTTTAAGATTCTTTATCACTTAAGCCACAATCTTTACCATCAGTTTAGGATTTAAGTCATCTTGTAGTTCCTTTCGTCCCTCAATGTTTTCAAGGTTTAGGGATATGCTAATAGCTTTCTGACTTCTTTGAGAGGTTACTACTGGGGAAATTTTGATTGATTGAGTAGACTAGCCCCAATTCTGCGTCGTTCCTCTCCTAATTATTCACTGGAATGTTGTCTTTTAAGTTCACCATGATTCTCATGATGTACACAAGCATATTAGCTCCATTCATTCATATACCTCGTGATTACACATTCATGTTTTATCTTCATTATCATTTATTCATAGGTCACTCCCCTTACATTGCCAAGGTTATTACCTTGATTGTTCATGCTGGCTTGACAAGAAATGCCTGCTTACCCATATTGCTATATTCTCCTATGGATTCCATTATTGGTCATTTCATTCATAAGTAATTTAACAACATCAGTAGTCATATACATAAAACTTACACATATTCCTTAACTTAGTCGTATCCTATGCTACATTAATCTACTAGGAGAAAAAAGTACAAAAGGGTCCACCGCTTAAAACAAAATAGGTGGGTAGGTCTTAGATCAGACACTATTTTAACCCTAAGGCTTGACGTCATTCACAACCTTCTTATCCCCTCCCCCTCGGGGGTCAATTCCTTACATGCTACTTTACAGAATCACATATTTACATATCTGACTCCTTCTCTTGCTTCCACTTCTTATTGCACCTCATTGGTTTGTAGTTTGCTACTATTACTAATCTCAAACCCAGAGGTCTAGGAATATGCCTCAATCTCATCAGAACTTATTTTTATGATCTCAGGGGACTCAGGAATGCTGATTATACTCCTTACGCTGCTTGAATCATTAGAGTCAATTCATCCCCTCCTCCCCAAATATCATAATTGTGTCCTCGACCTAGATATCTAATAAGTCGTATTTACATCCCTCTATATTGATTGGCAGCTCCGACATAGATGGCGGTCAAGAAAAAGGGTCTTCTCCTTGGGATGTTTTTGGCAGAAGTGAGGGTTCCTAGGGGGTGCCTTTGCAAAAGAGTCCTATTATACCATTTGTTATCATAACAAAACACGTATCAACTCCATAATATATACGTATGTATGCATATATCTATGAATATATATATATATATATATATATTATATATATATATATATATATATATATATATATCTATATATACATACATATATACATATATATGTATGTATGTATGGTATATATATTTATGTGTGTGTGTATATATATATATATATATATATATATATATATATATATATATATATATATATATATCTATGTGTGTGTGCATCTGTGTGTATATATATATATATGTATATGTGTGTGTGTGTGTATATATATATATATATTATATATATATATATATATATTATATATATATATATATATATAAATATATATATATATTTATGTATATATATATATATATATATATATATATATATATATATATATATATATATATATATATATATATGTATATGTATATATGTGTATATGTGTGTGTGTGTGTGTGTGTGTGTGTGTGTGTGTACACATGAGGCAAACATTTCGATGTAAGCATATACATGCCTATCTGTACACATTTTATAAAAACATACACCTCTTAGTGAATCATAGGACATACTTACTAATTCATTATATAGCCAACCTTTTTTTTTTAAATGAATTTTAGCTCATTTACTATAATATTCCTGAAGCCCTGGCAATTGAGGACCAAATAACAGCATTAATCTAGTTATTCAAACTTCTAAATTGGCTCTGACACCACTTCTGTAAAACCCCAACTCAATCACCTTCGGAACACTCTTCTTTCTATGCATTATGAGTCAGCTGAATGTGCTATCGAACTAGGGTCTTACCACCATCCCATAGGGATAAGGCTATAGATAAAGATGTGGAGTCGTCCAAGTAACCTGTAAACACTAGTTACAATAGTTGCCCCAAACATGGTCTGAGACTGCTATTAAACATTCCAAAGTAAGCACAATACGATGATCTAATTGTGTCGAAAATGGATTTATATTTCATTGTAGCTACAATAATGCCCAAATGACAAGCCAAGTTCCAAGCCCTCCAAAATGACCAACTCAACTAGGATAGAGAATTAGCAAACACTGCTCTAGCCCACTTCCCCTGGATGCTTCACTTCTGCAGGCTTCAACTTAATGTCAAATTGCCTCACCTTCCCTAAATCAGTTTGAAAACACAAAACAATAGAAAAATAAGCTATAGCTTAAAAGTTATCATTGTACAGTCAATAACCATTTGCAAAGAGTTAGTGAATGTGGGCGTAATTTTAAAAGTATGCTTTTTAAACATCCTTTGAGTAACACTGTATTTAACATTGACCACGAAATTATTATTTCTCTGCCTGAGGGGGACCTAAACATATAAACAGTGGCCATGGCATGAATGAACAATGAACTATAAATTTCTCATTTAACGGGAAGAGCCTGAACTGTGAATTCTACTAGCAAAAATTATGAGCAATGAACATTGAACATTGTGCATTAAACATTGAACATTGCACTGAATAATGAACAATGAAATGAGTCCTTAAAGGTTCCAGCAGCCAAATAAAACTTGGTAAAATTAGAAAATGTAAACTTACACACCTTTGAAGGATACAAGCAATAACATACCTGTAAAAATTGAGTGTTGTCTTTTAAACCTCAATTTACGACCGTTCTTTCTGTAAAACTTCAATTCAAGTTTTGTGTTCATGAAAATTCACTTTTATAAATCTTTTTTCTATAACAACAGTATATTTTTAATTTCAAAAACTTATAAACTAAAGGACTAATATTGTAAATTTTTATTTAGGAAACTTATAAACCTCAATCAAATAAATTCTAATGCTCTCCTTTACTATGTAATTATGCTGTTGTTTTATCATTTCCCCTTGAATGTAATTTTAGCTCTACACACATCAGAGTTTCTTTAACCAAATTAGTAAGCAAGTCCGATGGCCCATAGCAATCTCATTTGACGTTAAAACCCCAAGTAACTATGTTACGCACCTTCCTCCCGCACTTATGCTTTCCAATTACCTCTTTTCCTTTCATTATCAAGTTTGTTTTATCTATGTATATCAACCTCAAACTTGACATTTTAAGCTCAAACAAAAGATTAATTAATTCAATAAATAGTCATTGACTACTTAAATTAGCTAATTATGAACCCAAATGTGTTATGAACCACTTAACTGGATATTTGGACCAACCCATCCACCTAGCTCATTCAGCCAATTTAACTCATTTTTGGGCCTCTAACTTCTCACTAAACATTGACTTCAATATTTAACGAAGAATATATTTGACCAGTTAGCTCCACATCAATTTCTAGACATAAATATCTAATTATAACAAAGAATCCAGCTCAATTCCTCAAGCACAAGTTACTAAACAAGATAGATGTACACCCAATCTAATTAGGGTGGAAACTTGCACCATTGGACAACCCAAATGCCCAGTTCTTCTTTCTCACTTCCAATTTTATCAATCATGTTACTCATGCAACAGCTGACAATCCAAAAGACAACAATATTCCCATCTCCTCATTTCATATTATTTAAAACAAGCACCCTATTTCAAACTAGACTCAAGTAAATCTCATGGACCAATTCAAATAAATTGAGATACTTTGTTCATTCATTCATAATATATACCTCAATGACTTATTTTAAGAATTTAATTAGGCAATACAACTCAATTTATTGAAAAGATTATCCCACTAACCACATGAATTGCTCATAGATCAATTTGGATATTCATAGTATTCATATTCAATGGAGATAAAAGGGTGGAAAACGTTGTACGAATGAAGATAATGGTGGAAGTGGATGAAGTGTGGAGCTTTCTTCCTCTTTTTTTATTTATTTTGTGGGCATATTAATAAGAATCCACATACTACTTTACGAGCCCATCTCCCACTTTATATAGTAATTCTTTCATTTGCTTTATTTTTACCTTTTTTTTTGTTTGATAATTACTAAGTCTTTTACTTTAATGCAAGCTTATCCGAATTCATTTTCTTTCCACATGGCCCAAAATCGGCCATACATTTGGCTAGCATCAACTTGCTAATTCCATCCCTTTCCTTAGCTATTAAGAAACTACTATGGCTCGGTAAATTCCACCTCGCTCGATTACAGACGCATAATTGGAGGAAATTATATACTTTTTCATGATTATCCGAGATTTCATATATTTAAGGGAAATTTCACGACATTGAAATTTCTTTGATTGAGCATTGCTTTGTTTAAGAGTAGAATAATGCGTGGCTCACTACTTCGAATACTCTTGTCCATGTGACTAATGCAAAAATTAAAACTAATTAAACATAATTGAGTGATGGGTATTACAAGTGGCTAGTATTAGCGTTTGATTGGATCCTTCTAATTCTTTATATTTTTCATAAACAACTGATAATTTTCTGCTTGCAAAGTGAGCTCATCCCCCAGGTTGATTACCACACCCTTTAAATAATTCAACTCATCATGAGATGACACATAACCTATATCTGCTAAACAACATTTTCAGGAAGGTTGCGTTAGTAATAATAGTAATTACGATGACTTGGTCGAAGGTTACAATGACTAATGACTCAAGTATAGTGTTTATACATTAGTAATAATAATTAAACTTAGCCGAAGGTTACGTTATACTCAGTTGTAATTATGATGACTTAAGTATGATGTTAAAATTAACTATACCTACTCGTTGAGATGGACTAACATTAGAGGAAGCTCCAATATTGATTGTCTCATCTCCAATGCCGTAGATATGGCCTTTTTGTTCAAATAGGCCTTCAGTTACAATTCATTTTGATTTCGAAGTAATTGAGATGGATTTTGAGAATTGCTATCTGAGGGCCCTTCAAAGTTGATGATGTTTTGAAACCCTTGTTCAACAATTCTTACAATATCACAACATTTGCAAAAAAATCAAATATATTATGCTTAGTGAGATTATATAAATTAAGATTGAACTATTAACTAAGACTGAAGATGTAGCTTATATAACATTTGTTGTGATTTCTTATCAAACCAAGGTCCATCTTCTTTATCATGAAGTTGTGAGTGCAAGTGAACAACTAGACGATTTTGATATCCATCTTAAGTTGTTTCCTCTACATGTAAATCAAATGTAGAAAAAAAAAATGAAAACCACACTCTATCAAATACCTAACAAAAGTTGTAAGAGTTAAAGTTAGTTATCAAATGCCTGTTCATGCATAGGAATCGAGCCACATATAGGGAGAAATGGTCCAAGATTTTATGGATTATCAAGCCAATTTTTTTGGACTTTTCCACACAATTTCTTGTACTTTTCATTGGCCTAATATTGTTTGAGTTCTTTTGAATGATCATCATGGAGCCACATAGGCTTCTTATTGAAACTTCCTTACTTTGCCTAGGAATTCCCTTAAATGTGCATTGCCTTTTCAAAATATCCTGATTTGGGTGTAATGCATAGCGTCCTAAATGAACCACTTTTGAAATGCAAAAGGCAATGAATACATCAAAGTGCATAAAATGGATTAGGTACACACAAAGCCGTAATTGATAGTCACTTCAGTTACCTTAAGCTCTTCAAACTATAAATTTTGAATATATTTAGGTACTTTACACCAAGTATGCCAAGCTCCGTATGTTTACCTTAAAAAATAGTATAAATCCTTATAACCGCACCATCATTTTAAGAGGAAGCTAAATAAAACACATGAACTTCATGCCACATGGCACAAAATAATTCAAATTAGAAATAACTAACTCTGTCAGACTGACCCATTACCATCTAGCATAATATAAGTCCTAGTTTGAGTGCTTCTATGATTTAAATGTGATTCACTATCTCCAATTTCAATGTCTTGTTCGAACTGGTTAGAGATAGGGTCCCTAATAGTATGGGTAGTGTTGGGGTAGGTTTCACAGTGTTGTCAATGGGGGTATGGTTTGGAATATTATACGTAAACTGCCGATACATTAAAGTCTGGTCTAGGATATATAGATTAGACTGAGGGAAAGACCCCATAGGAACTTTCTTAAATTGATTAGGGATTAGAATTGTTCCTGAAACAGCCAAAGTGTAAGCACTCATGGTTGCTCCTATGTGAAATTTAGGTGTACCATGATGTGTTTGTGGAGGTGGATCAATGTCCACAGCAATGGGAGGTGCACTACAGCATCAATTTTCATACCCTCTTTCTCAACCTCAAATACAGGACTTACCGCAAGGACTATTGGAATCCATGTCTAAAATACTTGACAACAAATACGAGCACAAATAATGATAGTACATATCAATAGTTTATTCACACAACATAACAGGTATAGACTAACATGTTTGACAATTAATGCATAATAACAGTTAATTAACAGCCAAATGTTACAAATTTAAGAAATGAAATACATAACTATTTCTAAGAATCTAATTATCTGTATCATCTTCATCATTATACTTATCCCTATCTTTATCATCATTCCCATCATCGTCATCGTCATCGTCATCGTCATCGTTATCATCATCACATAAATTGACATCTTCCTCTACTTCATCTGTTTCATCCTTATTATCCAACTTAGCCTCTCTAGCATCCTCATTCCTCTTCTTCCTTGTCTATGCCATCATTTTCTTGGATAAATGGAAAATTAACATCATCATTAATCTATTCTATTTGTGCACTTTCGTCCACTAACGATGTAGGGATGAAATTATTCAGAGGTTCCAGGAGTGTCATGCCTGATTATTGGTAAGCAATAGGTTGAATGTATTGCTTATCCACTCTGGCCCTTGCTATAGGTGATAAGACAATAAGCCAATTCACCATGTTGCTTGATCGATCTGGGTGTGGCCTGAAGTACACTTGTGTTGCAGGGTTTGGAACGATGAATGGAACGTACTTTTTATACCTCCTTATGTGATGAACCACAACAAGTTTGCTTAATTTGTAAGATTGTGTCCTACAATTCAACGTAGGATCAAGCCACTCATAGCTGAATATCACACATCATTTAAATGGTTCACCTGGATACTCAATTTTGGTAATATCTTTTAGCATGTCATAACAACCGTTTTCAATATCACCTACTCCAGTCCCATGTATGCCAACACCACAATTGTATGTTTTCTTCCCGGTACTGCGAGCTTCCATGTTGACCTTAAATCTATTAACTCTATATTTTGTCCATGTTGACACATGCCTATTAGACTTTGTAGCCAATTATGTCAAATTCCAATGTTAGTGGTTATCAAAGAGTTGAATGTAATGCACCAAAGTGGCATAGAGCGTGGTTTTAGTAATATTGTGCCCCAAATTGCGTTAAAGTATTTATAAGGGAATAAGTTCAATTACTTACATTTTGATAAGACCAATTTGCAAATCGAGTTGTAGCGATAGTGTCAACATCAACATCGTTAGCATTAGGATGTACAGTTTATACTTGTTCTGTGAAATTAAAATTCTATAACAATTTAAAATATGGGAATTACACTGGTGCTCTGAGCGATAAATTCAACCAAAACTTACAATGGCTCAATCTTACAAGAATCGGACCGCACCGACCAGTTCGATATGAGACCAATCGCTCTAGAATCTCTTGTTAACCAATTGCATGGCCAAACCGAAATAAATCGACTAAAACTGCTAAACCCATCACCGGTTAAACCGAGCCGGGTCCCGGTTAAACCGAACATTGTTTGGTGACACCAAAAATTAATCATAAAAGAGCCAAAAAAACCCAAAAAAAAAAAAAAAAGCAACCCAAGGTCAGGACTACCGCACTTCTTAACCATTTTATGGCACATCCAAATCCCTAATCTCTTACAACAAGAATTCAAGAACAAGGGCTTTCATACGAGAGGACTAGATTGAATTTTTCCCATGCTGATGAGGAAGCAGGCACAAGAGATTGTGTGTGGGTATGAGGGTGAGAGCGAGAGAGAGAGAGAGAAATATATATATATATATATTATATATATAATATATATATATATATATATATATATCTATAGGCGACGATATACATATAGTATATATATACGCGTGTGTGGTGATATATAATATATATATATATGTATATAATATGTATATATATATATATATAATATATATATATATATATATATGTATATATATTATATATAGTTATAGATTATATATATATATATATATATATATGTAATATTATGTATATATATATATATAATAATATATATGCATATATATATATATATATATATATATATATATATTATTATATATATATATATATATATATATAGTATTATATTATATAATGTATAAATATATATATATAGATATATATATATATAGATCATATATATCTAATATATCTCATAATGTGTGCGTATATATATATATATATATATATATATTATATATATAGATATAGTATATATATATATATATATATATCTATATATATTATTATCTATATATACATATGTGTGTGTGTGTGTGTATATTATATATATATATATATATGTAATATTTATATATATATCACGTATATACATACATACATATACATATATAGATATCTATAGCTATATATATATATATATATATATATATGTATTTATGTATATATGTCTATATAGATCTATATATGTAAATACGCATATTAATAATATATATATCTATATATATATATATATATATTATATGCGTATATATATATATATATAGTACACATATAATATATATATAGATAATATAATATATATATATATATATATGAACCCCGGAATTTCAAAGTTAGAAGGGGATTAGGGTTTGGAAGCCACTTTTATCCCTTTATTTATGGTCATTTCACTTTATAGAAATAACTAGCCTCGGCTGTAGCTTGAAAGGCCCCTAGAGGAAATACAGGCACACTGAAAAATGGAGAAAGAAGCCCAACCATTTTGCAATATTAGTTAGAAACTTATGCTATAAAGCGTGATGAGCTTGAAGCAACAATGGGCTTGGCCCAACTCCATACCTAACTGTATCGGGAAAAAGCTCTAGAGCCAACAAAGGTAAATTAAATGCCGAGAAACCCCAATAAGTTACGTTATATATATATATATATATATATATATATATATGTTTTTATACATATGTATATATGCATGTAACGCCTCAAATTAACCATGTTTCACTATTTATATTCTTCTTAAAAAAAATCCCTTGATTAAAAATCTAGACAACCCAATGATAGGGGCATTACCGCCGTCTAAAAGGATAAGGCCTGAAACATGAGTGCTGTAAATAACATAGCTAAGCATAACCTCAAACATATACACTCACGTCAAGTGTTAACAAATGAAGGGTTTATAAGCCATAGTACGATAATTCACCATGCAGTCTACATCTTCATCCACAGAAGAATTCAAAATACAACTTTAAGGTATGTATGTATGGTATTACTTCTGATCCATCCGGATTTCCCTTCTTCACTTATTCTCTTCAGTTGTTTCGCTGGCATAAGGGCAATACTCTGTGTATTTTCCTAAAACAAAACATGCAAAATATTTCGAACTATAAGCCGACGGTCAATACATGTATTCCTGAATTGTTAAATGTCATGTACCTTGAGTCTTTAAAAATACAGGCAATGCATGTACCTTGAGTCTTTAAAAATGTCATCTGACTTGATACAAGTCAGCTGTTTCATAATTGTCGTCTGACTTGATAAATGTATTTTGACTTGATAACACTTATGTAAAATGGGGAACGACAACTAGGCCTCAACTCTGTTTCATAAATGTTATTGTAAGTATGTGTAGTTAGTAAATGATCTTTACTCGTATAATTGAGTAGGTAAAAGTATGTGTAACTGAAATTGAGTAATAAAATGGGGTACATAGCTTGTGCATTTCAATACAATAAACTGATTTTAACTCAATATAAGATAAGTTAAATCAAAATGAACTGATTTAAATCAGTTAGGGTTATTGAACTTAAAATACAGTAAATTGAAGCAAAATAGGCCAAATGGAAATGATTGAGGTGATAATGAAAAGATTTTAATTGATATAAATGAAATATAGGTTTCTGATATTTCTGAAATGGATAATAGAATGGTTAATGCTTCTGAAATGGATAATAGAAGGTTCCATGCCATGAGGAGTGTTGTGAGATTCATGAAAGCTCATATAACACCCTACCTTGGTCCAAAAGGCACTGATTTTGAGTTATTACTCTGCTCACTTCCCAAATTTCAGTTTCATACTCACTTAACTCGGTTTTCAAACCCAAGTAAGTTTCTGTACGTAATCAAACTTGTTGGACTCACTACACTTTGTAATTTCCTTGCAATACCCATAATTATATGGAATCTTCTAAAAATATTTCCAAATGTCATAAAGTTCTATATTCACTCGTGTTACCGTTTGATGGTCTGCATTAGAGAATCCATATCTTTCACTCCTGACCGTCAAATAAGATGCAAAACCCCAATATGAAAAGCTCATAATGTCCACTAAACCTTTCATTAAGGAAACAAAGCATGAATCACATAGTAAGGTCCCTAAAATTAGGGTAGAACACAGACGTGTATAATTTTAGTTCAATCTGCACAGTCGTAGCAAAATCACTATAACGTTTTCCACAGAACTTGGATTAAGGCGATTCAAAAGGCATTTGAAAGATAACTCATTGATCTACCCGTACACCAAAAATAACAATTTTTCAATGACCCAATCAATATCAGGTTTCCCGTAAAGTTACTATTCTAGTTCAGTTCCCAACTTCAATGTATTCTACATAGTCTTGAGTAAATTCATCATAACTTTGTCCACACAACTCAAAATTGAGTAATTCCAAATCCTATTGAAATCTAACTCATTGAAGTATCTTCATACCCAAAATCACGAATTTTGGATGTGCCAAACAGTACCAGTTTAATCCTGAAATCACCCCTATTTTGGGTCCATTTGTTGCATAATAGCACTTACTTGTAAGCTTTTCTTGACATAACCACCCATTAAAACCACTCTTTAACTTATATAAATCAGCATAAACATTTTGATATTCATTACCAATTTCAAAGATCACAAAATCGCATTTAAAACAATCAAAATCCAACACTTAAACATGAAGCTTGCATGATTAAGAGAAAACCCTAACCCTAGCATCATCCAACTTCAACTCCACCATGATCCATCACCAAGATGATTCTTAATTCAATAAAAACAACATGATCCATCATCAAAATAACCAAAACAAGAAGCAAAAACCAAAAATTCAAAGAACAAGATTGAAGTCACTTACTTTGAGCTTGAAATAAGTGGAGATGGAGATGATATTTGGTGGTTTTGAGGATGGAAAATGGTAGCCAATGGAGGGAGGTTGTTTGGGGATTGAAATCCTTGCCGGAGAGTGGCCGGAAAGTGGCTGGAAAACACCACAAAGCTGGTGGGGGAGGGGCTGGCCATGTGGTGAGAAGCAAGAGAGAGAAATGAGCTTTGATGTTTTTGATATGTTTTACTTGGATGAAAATGAGCCAAAATTTGCTTGGCTATGCTTTTATCTAGCAAGAGGAACCTTAAGCCAATGAAAATTAAACACATGCAATGGTGCTAAGCCATGTAAATGGACTAATGACTTGTCGGGTCGGAATTGGGCCTAAATGAGCTCGGGTTGGGGAAAGAACTGAAACCAAGCGCGTCGGAATTTTTTTTTAAAATTTTTTTTGGGGGAAGCTCGGGATTAAAATGTAATGTCATGAAAAATAATTTAATCTTCTAAATCATAAATATCGAGACCTACTATCAATTTTTTCCAAAATTATCCGATCAATGAAACTCGAATTTCAAAGTGGGGCCCGAAATGAATTTTTCTAATTGGAATGATTCCATGAGATAAATAAATATGAAAAATGAATAACATGGCTTAATTAAATAAATAAATATGATTTAGGGCTAGGCTATTATAGCCTTCCCCCCTTAAAGAGTTTCGTCCTCGAAACTTATGAACTTTACCAACAGATGCAAGGTTATCCCAAATAAATATGGGTACGTGACTTTCACTTGATCCTCAGTTTTTCAAGTAGCTTATGAGGAAGTATGATTTGCCCAAAGCAATTTGATTTAAAGTATCTGCTTGATACTTAACTTCTTAATCCTGTGATCCAATATCTGAATTGGATACTCTTGAAACACAAGACCCTCAATGACTGCAATGAATTTAATTATGACAGCATGGTCAGGGTCTGAAATATACTACTTGTGTGGTAAGGTAAGGAACACAGAACATGTTATGCACATGTTTGAGTTATATAGGCAGATCTGGTAGATAAGTTGTGAAATTCGGCCTTTCAATGAACTGATATGGTCCAAAAGATCTTGGCTTCAATTTAGATCGCAGTGCAACCTCCTTACACCCTTAGTTGGTGAGACTTTTTGAAAAGTTTGTCATATACTAGAAATTCCAGGAATCTCTTTCTTTTATCAACATAACTTTTCTGTCGGTTCCAATGGTATGCTTTCAAGAGTCTTCTGAGATATGCTGCCTTATTGAATGCTGAAGAAGACCTTCATGACTCAAAAGATGATTTTGTTGTCAATATTGGCCGTCAGTTATCCTGATGATTCATGTAGGATTCTCTACTCGTGCTATCACAACGTTGACCACTGAAAGTTCCATACTTTCTTCAAATGCAAATGCTGGTCGTAGGTCATGAAGTACTACAGGCTCCAACTCAGAAGAGTTGGATCCATTGATATTTTTAGATGCTTGCCCATCCATTTTGGGATGATAAGAACTGCAAAAGTTCAATCTAGTTCTAAAAGTTCTTTGAAGTGTTTATCAAAACAGGCTTAAAACCTTTGATCACTATCAGGCACTGTATCTGAAGGAATTCCATAACAAAGTCCATTGAAATTGAATCCCTTTCTCAAGGTTTTGCTTTAATTTTTTGGAGCTTAGGATCATCATCCTGATTCACTCTAAGGTAAGTGTTGGCATTTGAACATTCGTCCTTCTGTGCGACACTAATTAAATGTTCAAGTCTTCAAGTTCTCTCAAGAGATCCAGTTGAGTAGTTACTACAGTGTTTAAGGTATGTTGTGCCTTCCTATTCAGGGCACCTGCCATAATATTTCTCTTTCTTGATTGACATTGGATCTACTACAACTGATGTTTCATGTAGACTGAGCCTCTTTTGAGAGAAGATGTACTTCAGCCTTTGATGATCAATATGGATTTTACATTGTGCTCTATATAAGTAATGCCTCTAAATTTTCACTGCAAAAACTGTAGCTGCTAACTCCATATCATGGTTAGATAATCATTCTCATGAGGCTTGAGTTGTTGGGAGGCATAAGCCACCAGTTTAATCTTCTTGCTAACTTTATAGCTTTCTTCAACAAATTGATCAGGGAGGACAATATTTGTCAAATCCTTCCTAAACTCGATAATTCTCGACTAACTCAGACGGTTTCTAATCTCAGTGCATTGATGGGTCTGGAGCACTGGGTAACTGCTTTCACCCTTTTGCAAATCAACCTTTAGCTCTTCCTTTGAGACCAAATGTTCCAAAAATACCATTGCTTCTAACAATACTCACGCTTCTTGTATTTGCTATGTAATTGATGCTCCCTCAAGGTCTATAACACAGTCCTCAAATGAATAGTATGCTCATCTTTGTCCTTGGAGTATTTCAAGACATCTTTTGTTTGCACCACCACAACTTGTCTAGATATGGTTTGAAACTCTATTCATAAGATTCATAAAGGCCGCGGGGCCATTGATTAGGCCAAAAGGCATCACAGCGAACTCATCATGACCCATACATGGTCCGTAGTGTGGTTTTGTAATGTATTCAGATATAATGCTAAGTTGATGGTACCTTGACCTCAAATCAATCTTAGATCAGACTCCTGCTCCCTGCAGTTGATCAAATAAGTCATCCACTTGGGGCGATGGGAATGTGGTTTTGATGGTGATCTTGTTCAGGTCTTTGAAATCAATACATAACCTCAAGGTTCCATTCTTGTTCTTTACAATCAACACTGGGGCACCCCCATGGTGATACACTTGGCCTAATAAAGCCTGTCTGTAACAGCTCATCTAGCTGAATCTGTAATTCCTTAAGCTCAGTTGGGGCCATACAATATGAGGTTTTTGAGATATATTAGGCACCAGGGATGAATTCAATCTCATAATCAATTTCTCTTGGCGGAGCAGTCCCGGTAACTTTTCCGGAAAACTTCTCTGAACTCACAAACTATAGGGATGTCTTCTGCTTTTCCTTCCTTAGGTTGAATGTTAATATCATAACACCAATGCACAATATATCCTTGACATAGGAGCTCACTTGGTTTCATAACAGAATTTAAAGGACAAGGTTTTCCTCTCTTTGACCATAAAGCATATTTCTCTCCATTGTTCATCTCTTGAAATAACCTTAGGGTCATCATAACCTATCTTGACCCTATAAGTACACAACCAGATCATTTCCAAAATGATATCAAAGTTTGACGAGTCAAATTGAATCAGAACTTCAGGGGAAACTATCCCACCAATAATTGAAATAAATTATGAGAGATAGAATACTCAACTCTAGAGTTATTGGATAACTTAAGTCCATAATTGATTTCTGCCTTCTTATTCTCAAGGTTCACTTGCATGTCAGATCATGTGAATATAAATAGACAAGTGGCAACTGAATCAATCAATGCACAAAATGGCTTTAAAATTAAAAGAGAGCTTCACTAACTACTGCACCAGTGGTGGCAGCTTCCTTCTTGCTCAACACATAAGCCTTTCCTACCGCTGTGGGCCTTGAAAGTGAAAGCCCTTATCTACAGCCTTCAGTTTTCAAGAACAGGCAGCGATGAGGTGCTCTGGGCTACCGCACCATGTGCATTTGTCAATTCCCACTTAGCAATCTGGAGTGTTCTGGTTAGTTCTTTTAGAAATCGACTTGAAGTGAAGTCAGGCCCTAAGAGCCTATTCTTAATAATGCTCCACTAAATTTCGGTTTCACCAGTTAGATAAAATGTTGCAACGTTCACCTTTTTATCCCCTAGAATCTCTATTACAGTGATAACTTTCTCCATTCCTCGAATCTATTTTTCAGGTTCCACTGGGTCATACTTTGTACTCTAGAGTTCTTTAGTCTGAATCAGCTAAAGGCATTTTTCTAAGAGGCAGTAACCCATCAAAATTTCTCACTGATGCAGTCCAAATACATGACAAAGATTTTGATTGTCCAACTTAAGCTTTATACAAGTGATCTTCAATAGGAAACTGAGGTTGAATCAACCAAAAAGGGTAGAGACATTGCGTTTCCCTTTTGCAATAGATTCCACAAGTTTGATAATAACCAATCTTTATACAAAGTGTAGTTAAGATCCACCTTCTATTCAGACGTGCTACAAAATTATCATCTATCGATATGGGTGCAACCCAATCATAAACCAGCTACTAACAGTGATTAGGCTTGAAAGGGGTGACCAGAACTGATGAAGATGTAACATGAGAGTGAATGATGATGCAACTGGATGGGGAGATGCCATAAGGACAAAAAAATGAAGCCCTTGGTCAAAGTAAGTAGTATCCAACAGTTGATAATCCAACAAGGACAATGGTAGTGGGTATGTTACCAGAAGGCGCAGTGAAATATTGGCAAGAGTAATGTCTACTTCACAAATGGAAGTGGAATCAATGGACTGCTTGCAATAGTTTGGGTAATTTAAGCAAGTCTTGAATTACAATGGATTGAAGCAAAAATGCCTCTCTAAAATCCGACAATTCAGGGGATACTACATCAAGAACCCCCATATAGCTCACTTAGATGAAATTCTTGAGTTACAGAAGCAGACATCTACAATCAATGAAGCATATTAAAGTAATTGCCACTTGGATCTAAGAAACACATAAAATGACACCCATATGATGAGGAAGCATAAGCTCAAAGTTGTAGGTATCCACTAACTTGAACAATCTATACCATCAGACTTCTAGGCTGAATTTCCTTGACCACTGGTCTCCAAATGTGCTACAACATGGGTCATTGGAAAGCTTACTTTCTGAACTTTGATATAGAATAACTAAAACATTTCTACTTTATGGAATGTATAGGCTGCAAGTGGACTAAACTCAGACCTTATGCATCAGGATTCTGCTAACTTTGCAGACTTTGATTGTCTAATAGTTTTGAATGACCAAATGATCTCTAATCCACTTGAAACTTGTTTCATATGAAAGATATCTCCTTAAACTTAAAGTCAGGATGAAATCATGGTGATCATGGACAAAAGTTACTTCAAGATCGGTCCTTGTGCACTGATCAAAACTGCCAAGTTGATTGAACTTATATAATTTGCTCAGACTTGATTTTTCCTATGCATTTAACCTCAAAATGAGTCAATGGCCCTTCATAGGACACATTTGTAACAATCTCCAACCCTAAGGCTAGGAGTGTTAATGATTCTGAAATTTCTGGGGTGAAACGGACAGAGTTTCGCCTACAAACTGGCTAATTCCCACGCTTAAAGCCTTACATCACATCATCTGCATTGAATAGAAGTATAAAAGAATACCAAATCAAGCTCAACGGCTACACACCAGAGACCACAACTCTACGGGCTATACGGCCGGAGTACAAGGGTTTACATCCCATAAATAAACAATTCCAGCTAGAAGGATAGCATATCATTCAGATGGGTGGCTTATGTGATCATACATACCTAAATGCATTGGAGCACCTTCAACTTGTTATTCAAAATCTCCATCAAATCGGCTGCTTGAGATCAAACTATATATGCTTTATATGGATCCATCTGACAAAGAAGAATATACGAGTAGAATATGTGTGAGATACGCAGACATTACTATTCTTCTTTAAAAAAATCCCTTGATCAAAAATCTAGACAACCCAATGATAGGGGCATTACCGTCATCCAAAGGGAGAAGGCTTGAAACATGAGTGTTGTAAATAACATACTAAGCATAACCTCAAACATATACACTCATATCAAGTGTTAACAAATGAAGGGTTTATAAACCACAGTAAGATAATTCACCATGCAGTCTACATCTTCATCCACAGAAGAATTCAAAATACAACTTAAGGTATGTATATACGGTATTACTTCTGATCCATCAGGATTTTCCTTCTTCACTTATTCTCTTCAGTTGTTTCGTTGGCATGAGGGCAATACTCTGAGCATTTTCCTAAAACAAAACATGAAAAACATTTCGAACTATGAGCTGAAGCTCAATACATGAATTTCTGAATTGTTAAATGATCATTGAACACTGGTTGGACCCGCTTTGCAATTCATTTTAAGTTAAAAACAGTGAATGAGATAAATGTAAAACTGCATTGCTAATTATTATCTGATAGTGAACCTCTTGATACTGTTACGATCTATGAATAGGTGTACACCTGCCAAGCTGACTAGGGGACTTGGCCTGAAACCGTGCGGGTAACTGAAGGGCAATGCCCTATAACTGATAACTGACGGGGTCACTAATTAACTGATAAATCACTGTGTAAACTGATTCATTGATGTACTTACCAAAACATGATAACGTTGATAAATACCCTTTGATTTCTAAAGATACAGGCAATACACGTACCTTGAGTCTTTAAAAATGTTATATGACTTGATACAAGTCAGCTGTTTCATAATTGTCATCTGACTTGATAAATGTATTTTGACTTGATAACACTTATGTAAAATGGGGAACGATAACTAGGCCTCAACTCTATTTCATAAATGTCATTGTAAGTATGTATAGTCAGTAAATGATCTTTACTCACATAATTAAGTAGGTAAAAGTATGTGTAACTGAAATTGAGTAATGAAATGGGATACACGACTTGTGCATTTCAATACAATAAACTGATTTTAGCTCAATATAAGACAAGTTAATCCAAAATAAACTGATTTAAATTAGGTCGGGTTATTGAACTTGAAATACAGTAAATTGAAGCAAAATAGGCTAAATGGAAATGATTGAGGTGATAATGAAAAGATTTTAATTGATATAAATGAAATATGGGTTTCTGATATTTCTGAAATGGATAATAGAATGGTTAATGCTTCTGAAATGGATAATAGAAGGTTCCATCCCATGAGGGGTGTTGTGAGGTTCATAAAAGCTCATATAACACC
>JAKOGI010002118.1:125000-140763 GCA_029747015.1 Carnegiea gigantea
TATGCACATAGATGCACGATATACATATATAAATATATGTATATATATATATATATATATATATATATTATATATATATATATATGCATGTCTATATGACTGTATATATATGTATATATAGATATACGTCTATTATATGTATTTCCAGGATCGTTGACAAGGGATGTAATGGACCAGAAAATGTTAAACAGAAATGTACTTAAAGTTTATTGAAATGTACAGGAGTAACAGATAAAAAAACTGATAGAAATGGAATTACAAAGAACTTACACAAATGGAAACAAGGAAAGTGGAAACTCCAAAATGTAGAAGTACAAAAGGATAACTTAAGGGCTAAAAAGTTTGTTGTTGAAGGAAAGTGACGAAAAGAAAAGTTTGTAAAGCTTGAAGATGCTTCTTTTTTTTTTTTCACTCTCCCTCTTCTCGCTTGACGAGCACTCCTTAAATAGAGGTGAAAGAGAGCCCTTCATCTTTAGGTTCTTGCTTGGTATGGACATTTGGTTACGCTTGTTTTCAGCAATTTGGGCTGAAACTTGGTTAAGCTGTTCAGCAATTGTTTGAAGGATAGTGTTTGTATAATTGGCTTGTTGATGAACCTTTTTTAGGTCATCAAGTTTGACTACCTCACTCCCCTCCCGGCCTTTGCGAAAAGGTGTCGCCAGAATGGTGTCACCTTTGTGCAGAAGCTTAAGATCATCTGCAGGGGGATGGACAGAGGAGACACTAGAACCATTTTGAAAATGCCAAACTTTCATAAGGGAAGTTTAAACATTAATACTGGGTATTTGGTAAACATTCTGAAGACCATGTTTGGAAGCAAATGTAGGGAACCAAAGAAAGAAAGGAATATTTATACGAAGACGTTCCATGTCCGAAATCCACTCCTTTTTAATGGATTCCATGAGGGAACGATCCATTTGTTCGAACCAAGTTCGCAAAGAGGTATTTGGAACTGAGTAATAATCAGCTTTGATCATATCCCAGTCGATTTGGAAATTTTTGAAAGAAATACCATTAATTAAAGCTCCAATTCCAGATGTAGTCGGAGATGGAGGATCAATAATGGGCTCAGGTATAGGATTACGAAACCTATAACGAGTCGAATTGTCGAAATGTTCAGAAGAGGAAGCAACATCTGAAAATGATCGTCTATAATTGGATGGATAAGAATGGTCAGGAGTTTCTTTGATAGAGAAAGAACGAAATTTAAGAAGAATTCTGCCATCAGATTCTTCTACAATTTCGTCAATATCTCTTCTTTCAATTTGTAAGGAAGGTTGAGGCTCGTGGAGCTCAAGCTCATCTGGGAGAGTTATTTCATCCCATTTGAGTAATTTTGGAGTGAAGACAGTAGGTTTCTCGTCTTCAATTTGAAGTAAAATTGTTTCTTGGGAATTGGAAGGAAGAGGGTTTAAAAACCTTGTATTTAAATTTGTACTCATAAGTCGAAAATAAATTCGATACATAACAACAAAATTTTTGAAGTCCAAAAATTCATTGCCTTGTATATGAACATCAAGCTTGAGGGCTTCTGTTGTCATAGGACAGGTTAAATCAACCATAAAATCAGGATAACAATTGAAAAATATAGGACCTTTGCAAATGTTAGTTTGGATAACTGCAAGTAAAGAAGATTTGTATTTACGTAATCTTTTGTCACGTAAAGCCATGTAAATGGGAGCATTAATACCTTTCCTTACCAAAGGTTTAATGGCTACTTGTACTAAACCAATATGCATAAATCGATATTTTGCTTGTAAATGTAAATTAATAGCATTTTGTTTAAGCATGTCAATAGTTTGTAAACCATTTTGTAAACTAATGACTTCTTCATGCGTTTTGCAAGAATATGCTTTAATGAAATCAAATGTGCCAATTTTGTAAATGGTGTCTAACTCTATTCTAGGGAGAGACCAATTAGCATAATTGTCTAGGCTAGGAGCCCTAAATAAAGGTAAGGTTCTTTGTTCATTAGAGTTAACGATGTTACCCTGGTTACTATCAGATCTGAAAGACAACATACGCCTTAATCTAGACGCCATGATTATGTATGCATTCAAATCTCTATGCGCAGACAGGTGTATAACGGGACCACCACCGGGACCACCTTCACACGGCTGACCAACGGATTTTCCTTGGCTGACCAACGCTAGGGACACCACTGTATGCAAGACACAGCTTATGAACACAGAGATGCAAACACACACCTAAGCACAACTTCTAAATGAAAGTATATGCAATCAAACTGGCTTTGATACCAACTGGAAACAGGATCGTTAATAATTAAGAAATGGACCAGAAATGTAAACAGAAATGTTACTTAAAGTTTATTGAAATGTACAGAGTAACAGATAAAAACTGATAGAAATGTAATACAAAGAACTTACACAAATGAACTTGGAAATGTTGGAAACTCCGAAATGTAGAAGTACAAAAGATAACTTAAGGCTAAAAAGTTTTGTTGAAGAAAGCTGAGAAAGTTTTGGAAAGCTTGAAGATGCTTCTTTTTTTTTCACTCTCCCTTCTTCGCTTGATGAGCACTCCTTAAATAGAGGTGAAAGAGAGCCCTTCATAATTGTAATTTTGTTTGGACATCAAAAGTAGATGCTCTTTGTCGGCCATCATGTACTGAAAAGGTGAGTCTTCTTTTTGTAAAGCAGATTCCTTTTGTCTTGGACACGTAATGAAAGGTGAGTCATCATCCTTATCATTACACTGTTTGCTTTTTGTTAGTGGGGTCACTGTAGATGAACAGTGTATTTTGTCGAAAGCTGCAAAAGAAAAGATTCGTTAGTACGAATGGCCTTTACTTTTGCCAAGGGCCAAATGACCCTTGCAGGCTCTTTTGTGTTATTTGGCTTTTGTATTTTGCCAAAGGTCATGTGACCTTTGCCAGCCTTTGTTTTAATCATTCATAATTCATATGGGTCTTGTGAATCTTGATACATGTCATTATTTTTGTTATTGTTTGAAGCTGTTGAACTGACTTCATCAGAGTCATTGGCCTTGTCCAGAATTTTTTGTAAAAATATTTGTCTCATCTGAGGGTCATCTTTGTGATATTCAAGAACTTCTTTCTCCTTTTGGGAGAGACCCTTGTTCTTTGTTTTTATTGATGATGACGGACTTTCTTTCTTTCGAGGAGTAGAAGGTCCAACGTATGTTTTTGCTTCAAATGTATGGAGATTGTGGAGTGTGAACTTCTTAGATTTGGTACGACAGTAGTGCTCTACATTTTCACTACCACATAATTGTGTTTTGAATTCAGGCCACCATTTAACTTTGTAAACCCGGACCAGGGATAGAGGAAATGCGTTCTTCAAGTAATTCTGAAGTCTGTATTCCCAACTAAAAATCCAGGCAATGTTGAATACCCGAAAGAATTGTAGTTCTTTTGTATACGCATCCAGAGAGGACATATTCTTGTCCCAAAAGTCCCATCCGCCTTGGGCTTCTAAAGATAATACAGATAGTGAACATCCGAACCAGGTCCACCAGTAGTAAAATCAAATAGGAAATTGTAAGGGACAATTGTCATGAAAATTAAAGAACCAAGAATGGGTTTCAGGTAAATATAGAAAGGCTCGGTACCAAGCCGTTCTATAATCATTGTAATTGTAGGTTTGTGGGGCAAATGGTACAGAAAAGTGTCGTTCTTCGAACGGATCTTTCCATTGCTAAGCACTGAGAACTTGTCGAATAATACATTTGGAAAAGAGGATGTGGTTTGGGTTGGTTTTGTCATGGGTATGGCTAATATCAGCAGAATGAGTATCGACTAAGATTAGCTCATAAAACTGTTGGGTTTTTTGTGTATGGTCAGTGGCAAAATGAAGACTGCCGAAGATCTTTTTGACCAAAGGTTTTAAAATGTCAGTGGTTGGTATGGTTTTGTGAGTAGTTAGGCACAAATGTTCCGTGTACCGAATGGTGTAGGAATTGTCATTAGTTGATTTGGTAGTTGGTCGAGAGACCACGGTTTTGTATGGTAACGGGGGATAATTGGTTGGGGTTTGGAATTGGTTTTGAAGAGGTAATTTTGTAGGGACAGTAATTTGATAATCTTCTGCTCTTCGAATGCTTTTGCCTTTGTCTTTGCCTCCTGGTTTGTTTCTATTCATGTTGAATTTTACAAGAGAGGTTTGTGGGTTAATCTTTCCTTGCAAGAATTCTCTGGTAAGGAAATCATATAAAGCATTTGTTTCTCCTTTGTTAAATTCTATATCAAAATCAAAAGCTGAAAGGATTGCTTGCCAACGGGCAAAAATTTGTTTGGAAACCAGATTTTTGACATCCTTTTGTAAAATCTTTTTTGCAGATTTGCAATCTATTCTGAGAAGAAATTTTTTGAAATACAAATCATCCTGAAATTTTGTAACACAGAGAACAATGGATAAAAGTTCTTTTTTGATTGTAGAGCAATTCTTTTGTGCACCAATCCATAAACCTGAATAATATCTAACTAATTGTTCTTGGTTATGCGATGAGAATTTTTGCTTAAAAATGCCACCATAACCTATGTCAGATGCATTAGTTTCAACGAGCATACATGCCGAGGGACTGGGAAATGGTAAGATCTTAATGCGATCGTTTTGGAAGAAGGAATTTTGTTTTGATTGGATAAAATTGATTTGTCTAAAAATTTAAAAAAATTGTAATTCCATAACCTTTTCTTGGTGAGTGGAGGTTAGGAAAGGAAAAGTAATGGGGTTACCCAAAACCTTTGTATGAATACCACTTTCTGAAACAGTAAAGGGGTAGATTTGTGTCAAGAAAGGAGTACCTAAAATCAAATCATTTGTGATATTGCTAATAACAAGAAACACATTTTTGAAGCAGTAATTGTTATTACGAATATATCCTTTTTCTAATTTGTAACAAATATGTAAAGGATCGCCACTAGCACTGACAAGCTGTTCATTTGAACGCTCACAGTACTTAGTAGGAACAACTCCTTCTCTAAGACAATTTTGATCTGCTCCACTGTCAATTAGAGCGATGACATTCATAGAGAAGTCATCAACAACTAAATTGACTATAGAGTACCATTTTTGAAAGGTAATACGGGATATTGTTTGTAAAAATTGAGTTTGAGGAATATCAACTTCTGATATTTCTGAGGAATGTAAGTCAGGTGGAGGAAGCGGGGGATTTGCTTTTAGAGAGTCCAGCATTGATATTTTTGCATCAATCTCTAAATCTTTTGTTTTGAGGAGGATGACATCTGATTTGAGGATACGAACTTGACTTTTGAGTTCGTTAAGCTCAGTTTGTAATTGTTTTGTAGTGACGGGTTGGAAAGGATTTGGAATAGGATAATTCTCAAAGATTTGATTGAAGGACGAAGAAGGTCCAAAATCAAATTTTGGTTTATCTTCTTCTTCAAGGATTAAATCTTTGAGGCGCTGAAGATAATCTTTTTTGACATCTAGGGCAGGGATTTGTCCTATTAACTCAATAAGGAATTCTTTTTTGGATTTGGAGGAAATGACATTAAGAGTCTTAATTGGTGAAGACTCAGATTCTGAATCATCACTGGATCCATCATAATAGTTGTCTTCACTTTCAGACCCTGAGGGTTCCTTAATGAGGAGTGCCAGAAGTTTTTGTTTGAGTTCTGGCTCTTCTGAAAACAACTCATTAATCTTTTGTTCTGTTTTGCATTGAGGAGCTTTGTGGCCTATTTTGCCACATTTGTAACAGACAATGGGCTTTTGGTCCTTGGCAGACCTTTTCTTTTTTGAAACTGGTTTGGTTTCTTTTTTGACAAAAGGTTTGGATTGAGCAAAGGGCTGTCTCGGTTTGGGCTTTTGTTTCTTCTGGGCCTTTTTACGGGCCGTAGAAGGAGCCATAATCTTTGTAATTCCAAAAGCTTCACAGAACGTACCCATCTCCTTTCTAGATTGGGTTCGCTCATTCCCATATTTGGATTGAAGCTTAATTTCATTACAAAGACTTAAAGCTTCAGTTTTGACAATACCAAATAATTGACCAAATGTTAATAATCCAAACGGGATATCATTTGTGCCAAAATTCTGTCTAAGTTTATTGAGGATTCTTTCACCAAATAAATTTGGTAATCCTGCAATAAATCTTTCTTTCCAGAAATCTTGGGTATTGTCTTCCCGTTTAAGAACATTTGTAAGAAAGACATCCTTATACCATCTATAATCTGTTAAGGAAGGACATCTTAAATTGATGAGAATTGTTTTAGCAACGGCTTGCTCTTCTTTTGGGTTACCAAAGAAATGAAGAGTAATTGTATGCAAAAGAAACAATTTTACTTCAAATTGAAGACGAAAAACCCACTGTCTTCACTCCAAAATTACTCAAATGGGATGAAATAACTCTCCCAGATGAGCTTGAGCTCCACGAGCCTCAACCTTCCTTACAAATAGAAAGAAGAGATATTGACGAAATTGTAGAAGAATCTGATGGCAGAATTCTTCTTAAATTTCGTTCTTTCTCTATCAAAGAAACTCCTGACCATTCTTATCCATCCAATTATAGACAATCATTTTCAGATGTTGCTTCCTCTTCTGAACATTTCGACAATTCGACTCGTTATAGGTTTCGTAATCCTATACCTGAGCCCATTATTGATCCTCCATCTCCGACTACATCTGGAATTAGAGCTTTAATTAATGGTATTTCTTTCAAAAATTTCCAAATCGACTGGGATATGATCAAAGCTGATTATTACTCAATTCCAAATACCTCTTTCCGAACTTGGTTCGAACAAATGGATCGTTCCCTCATGGAATCCATTAAAAAGGAGTGGATTTCGGACATGGAACGTCTTCGTACAAATATTCCTTTCTTTCTTTGGTTCCTACATTTGCTTCCAAACATGGTTTCAGAATGTTTACCAAATATCCAGTATTAATGTTCAAACTTCCCTTATGAAAGTTTGGCATTTTCAAAATGGTTCTAGTGTCTCCTCTGTCCATCCCCCTGCAGATGATCTTAAAGCTTCTGCACAAAGGTGACACCATTCTGGCGACACCTTTTCGCAAAGGCCGGGAGGGGAGTGAGGTAGTCAAACTTGATGACCTAAAAAAGGGTCATCAACAAGCCAATTATACAAACACTATCCTTCAAACAATTGCTGAACAGCTTAACCAAGTTTCAGCCCAAATTGCTGAAAACAAGCGTAACCAAATGATCCATACCAAGCAAGAACCTAAAGATGAAGGTTCTCCACCTTTCTTCAAAACAGATACGATTCCAAAACCCAGATTAGAAGCCTTTCATAAACAAACAGAATCCTCAAATAATCATTACCTCAAACTCATTTCTGACCAACTCAAGACTCTTGAGTTAGCTTCTTCCAAACCCTCAACATCTTGCATAGACAAAACTTGTCAAAAGATCCAAGATGAGTCGTCCACTAGTGATGATTCTAGTGATGACTCAGAAGAGAGTCATGACGTTCGGCAACAAGAAGGTCGTGATACTCTGCAAACCATTGACAACATCCTTGATGAACCAACCACAGTTCACAAACTTCACAATTGGTCTAGAGGTCCAGGGAAGAATTTCTATCCTAGGCCAACTCCACCTGATATTCAATATGAAGAACGTGGATCCTTTGCCTCATCTAGTTTTGATGGCGGATCCATTCATCAATGGAATATCGATGGCAAGGCTGAACATGAAATCCTTTCCACAGTCCAAGAAATGTGGATGGCACATAATGCTTACAAAACACAGGGTCATAGTGATACCAACACAGCAGTTGCCCTAGTAATAGGTTTTACAGGACAACTTAAGTCTTGGTGGGATAATACCTTTACCACAGAACAAAGACAAGCCATCCTAACACACAAAAAGATAGTAAGGAACCCTACTACAGGACTTGAAGAAGAACAAGATGATTGTGTGCAAACTCTTTTGCATACAATTACTCTTCATTCCCTTGGTAACCCAAAAGAAGAGCAAGCCGTTGCTAAAACAATTCTCATCAATTTAAGATGTCCTTCCCTAACAGATTATAGATGGTATAAGGATGTCTTTCTTACAAATATTCTTAAACGGGAAGACAATACCCAAGATTTCTGGAAAGAAAGATTTATTGCAGGATTACCAAATTTATTTGATGAAAGAATCCTCAATAAACTTCGACAGAATTTTGGCACAAATGATATCCCGTTTGGATTATTAACATTTGGTCAACTATTTGGTATTGTCAAAACTGAAGCTTTAAGTCTTTGTAATGAAATTAAGCTTCAATCCAAATATGGGAATGAGCGAACCCAATCTAGAAAGGAGATGGGTACGTTCTGTGAAGCTTTTGGAATTACAAAGATTATGGCTCCTTCTACGGCCCATAAAAAGGCCCAGAAGAAACAAAAGCCCAAACCGAGACAGCCCTTTGCTCAATCCAAACCTTTTGTCAAAAAAGAAACCAAACCAGTTTCAAAAAAAAAAAAAGGTCTGCCAAGGACCAAAAGGCCATTGTCTGTTACAAATGTGGCAAAATAGGCCACAAGGCTCCTCAATGCAAAACAGAACAAAAGATTAATGAGTTGTTTTCAGAAGAGCCAGAACTCAAACAAAAACTTCTGGCACTCCTCATTAAGGAACCCTCAGGGTCTGAAAGTGAAGACAACTATTATGATGGATCCAGTGATGATTCAGAATATGAGTCTTCACCAATTAAGACTCTTAATGTCATTTCCTCCAAATCCAAAAAAGAATTCCTTATTGAGTTAATAGGACAAATCCCTGACCTAGATGTCAAAAAAGATTATCTTTAGCGCCTCAAAGATTTAATCCTTGAAGAAGAAGATAAACCAAAATTTGATTTTGGACCTTCTTCGTCCTTCAATCAAATCTTTGAGAATTATCCCATTCCAAATCCTTTCCAACCCGTCACTACAAAACAATTACAAACTGAGCTTAACGAACTCAAAAGTCAAGTTCGTATCCTCAAATCAGATGTCATCCTCCTCAAAACAAAAGATTTAGAGATTGATGCAAAAATATCAATGTCGGACTCTCTAAAAGCAAATTCCCCGCTTCCTCCACCTGACTTACATTCCTCAGAAATATCAGAAGTTGATATTCCTCAAACTCAATTTTTACAAACAATATCCCGTATTACCTTTCAAAAATGGTATTCTATAGTCAATTTAGTTGTTGATGACTTCTCTATGAATGTCATCGCTCTTATTGACAGTGGACCAGATCAAAATTGTTTTAGAGAAGGAGTTGTTCCTACTAAGTACTGTGAGCGTTCAAATGAACAGCTTGTCAGTGCTAGTGGCGATCCTTTACATATTCGTTACAAATTAGAAAAAGGATATATTCGTAATAACAATTACTGCTTCAAAAATGTGTTTCTTGTTATTAGCAATATCACAAATGATTAGATTTTAGGTACTCCTTTCTTGACACAAATCTACCCTTTACTGTTTCAGAAAGTGGTATTCATACAAAGGTTTTGGGTAACCCCATTACTTTTCCTTTCCTAACCTCCACTCACCAAGAAAAGGTTATGGAATTATAATTTTCTTCAATTTTTAGACAAATCAATTTTATCCAATCAAAACAAAATTCCTTCTTCCAAAACGATCACATTAAGATCTTACCATTTCGCAGTCCCACGGCATGTATGCTCGTTGAAACTAATGCATCTGACATAGGTTATGGTGGTATTTTGAAACAAAAATTACCATCACATACCCAAGACCAATTAGTTAGATATCATTCAGGTTTATGGATTGGTGCACAAAAGAACTACTCTACAATTAAAAAAGAAATTTTATCCATTGTTCTCTGTGTTACAAAATTTCAAGATGATTTATATTTCAAAAAATTCCTGATTCGTATCGATTGCAAATCTGCAAAAGAAATTTTACAAAAGGATGTCAAAAATCTGGTTTCCAAACAAATTTTTGCCCGATGGCAAGCAATCCTTTCCGCATTTGATTTTGATATTGAATTCATCAAAGGAAATGCTAATTCTCTACCTGATTTCCTTATAAGAGAATTCTTACAGGGAAAAATGTTACACAATTCCTTTTGCAGACTTCAAAGATGAGCTCCTCTAGTACCAGCAAAGGAAAAGCAATACACATGATGGATGATCCTTTAATCCTTCCTACCATTATTTTCTCTTCTCTTGACAAAAGTTTCCCACCTTATGATGATCCTCCCATCATCCATTCTCATGCCTCACAAATAAATCCACACATTAATGACATTAAACCATTCCCCCTTAACAATTATCCACATGAACCTCTCCTATTTCATCTCCGTGATTATGAATTATTTTACACATCATTCTATGGTCCTCGGTACAATAAATATGCCATTTTCATCGATTACAATGAATAGTTGGTAAATAAAGAACTTCCCTTTTACCAATATCTCAAAATTATTAAGGCCTATCGAGCCCTCCTTGAAGACCTTAATCATCACCCAGTACTCATTATTATGCCAACAGGCTACGTACAAACCTGTAAATACTTCAATCAACATTTTGAATATTGGACCGCTTATGAGCCTCATATTTTCCGGTTCGTCTCAAAAATCTTCCCTGACCTCCACATTTGCCCTATTGACCAAACTTATTCGCATGTTTTAATTCCTTTAAAATATGGAATTAATTTTGAAGCATCCTGTTTAGTCCCTACTACAAATGGCCTACAATGCGACTTTCTCCTCAAATAAAGCAAATTCTCATGATGGAAAAAATCTATTATTAAAACAAAGGTTGGCAAAGGTCACACGACCTTTGGCAAAATGCAAAAGCCAAATAATACAAAAGAGCCTGCAAAAGTCATTTGGCCCTTGGCAAAAGTAAAGGCCATTCGTACTAACGAATCTTTTCTTTTGCAGCTTTCGACAAAATACACTGTTCATCTACAGTGACCCCACTGACAAAAGCAAACAGTATAATGATAAGGATGATGACTCACCTTTCATTACGTGTCCAAGACAAAAGGAATCTGCTTTACAAAAAAGAAGACTCACCTTTTCAGTACATGATGGCCGACAAAGAGCATCTACTTTTGATGTCCAAACAAAATTACAATTATGAAGGGCTCTCTTTCACCTCTATTTAAGGAGTGCTCGTCAAGCGAAGAAGGCAGAGTGAAAAAAAAAGAAGCATCTTCAAGCTTTCCAAAACTTTCTCAGCTTTCTTCAACAAAACTTTTTAGCCTTAAGTTATCTTTTGTACTTCTACATTTCGGACTTTCCAACATTTCCAAGTTCATTTGTGTAAGTTCTTTGTATTACATTTCTATCAGTTTTTATCTGTTACTCTGTACATTTCAATAAACTTTAAGTAACATTTCTGTTTACATTTCTGGTCCATTACATCATTGTTAACGATCCTATTTCCAGTTGGTATCAGAGCCTACTACAGGACTTGAAGAAGAACAAGATGATTGTGTGCAAACTCTTTTGCATACAATTACTCTTCATTTCCTTGGTAACCCAAAAGAAGAGCAAGCCGTTGCTAAAACAATTCTCATCAATTTAAGATGTCCTTCCTTAAAAGATTAATGAGTTGTTTTCAGAAGAGCCAGAACTCAAACAAAAACTTCTGGCACTCCTCATTGAGGAACCCTCAGGGTCTGAAAGTGAAGACAACTATTATGATGGATCCAGTGATGATTCAGAATATGAGCCTTCACCAATTAAGACTCTTAATGTCATTTCCTCCAAATCCAAAAAAGAATTCCTTATTGAGTTAATAGGACAAATCCCTGACCTAGATGTCAAAAAAGATTATCTTCAGCACCTCAAAGATTTAATCCTTGAAGAAGAAGATAAACCAAAATTTGATTTTGGACCTTCTTCATCCTTCAATCAAATCTTTGAGAATTATCCTATTCCAAATCCTTTCCAACCCGTCACTACAAAACAATTACAAACTGAGCTCAACGAACTCAAAAGTCAAGTTCGTATCCTCAAATCAGATGTCATCCTCCTCAAAACAAAAGATTTAGAGATTGATGCAAAAATATCAATGCTGGACTCTCTAAAAGCAAATCCCCGCTTCCTCCACCTGACTTACATTCCTCAGAAATATCAGAAGTTGATATTCCTCAAACTCAATTTTTACAAACAATATCCCATATTACCTTTCAAAAATGGTATTCTATAGTCAATTTAGTTGTTGATGACTTCTCTATGAATGTCATCGCTCTAATTGACAGTGGAGCAGATCAAAATTGTCTTAGAGAAGGAGTTGTTCCTACTAAGTACTGTGAGCGTTCAAATGAACAGCTTGTCAGTGCTAGTGGCGATCCTTTACATATTCGTTACAAATTAGAAAAAGGATATATTCGTAATAACAATTACTGCTTCAAAAATGTGTTTCCAGTTGGTATCAGAGCCAGTTTGATTGCATATACTTTCATTTAGAAGTTGTGCTTAGGTGTGTATTTGCATCTCTGTGTTCATAGAGCTGTGTCTTGCATACAGTGGTGTCCCTAACGTTGGTCAGCCAAGGAAAATCCGTTGGTCAGCCGTGTGAAGGTGGTCCCGGTGGTGGTCCCGTTATACACCTGTCTGCGCATAGAGATTTGAATGCATACATAATCATGGCATCTAGATTAAGGCGTATGTTGTCTTTCAGATCTGATAGTAACCAGGGCAACATCGTTAACTCTAATGAACAAAGAACCTTACCATCATTTAGGGCTCCTAGCCCAGACAATTATGCTAATTGGTCCCTCCCTAGAATAGAGTTAGACACCATTTACAAAATTGGCACATTTGATTTCATTAAAGCATATTCTTGCAAAACGCATGAAGAAGTCATTAGTTTACAAAATGGTTTACAAACTATTGACATGGTTAAACAAAATGCTATTAATTTACATTTACAAGCAAAATATCGATTTATGCATATTGGCTTAGTTCAGGTAGCCATTAAACCTTTGGTAAGGAAAGGTATTAATGCTCCCATTTACATGGCTTTACGTGACAAAAGATTACGTAAATACAATTGTCTTCAATTTTTAGACAAATCAATTTTATCCAATCCAAACAAAATTCCTTCTTTCAAAACGATCGCATTAAGATCTTACCATTTCCCAGTCCCTCGGCATGTATGCTCGTTGAAACTAGTGCATCTGACATAGGTTATGGTGGCATTTTAAAGCAAAAATTCTCATCGCATAACCAAGAACAATTAGTTAGATATCATTCAGGTTTATGGATTGGTGCGCAAAAGAATTACTCTACAATCAAAAAAGAACTTTTATCCATTGTTCTCTGTGTTACAAAATTTTAGGATGATTTGTATTTCAAAAAATTTCTTCTCAGAATAGATTACAAATCTGCAAAAAAGATTTTACAAAAGGATGTCAAAAATCTGGTTTCCAAACAAATTTTTACCCGTTGGCAAGCAATCCTTTCAGCTTTTGATTTTGATATAGAATTCATCAAAGGAGAAACAAATGCTTTATATGATTTCCTTACCAGAGAATTCTTGCAAGGAAAGATTAACCCACAAACCTCTCTTGCAGAATTCAACATGAATAGAAACAAACCAGGAGGCAAAGACAAAGGCAAAAGCATTCGAAGAGCAGAAGATTATCAAATTATTGTCCCTACAAAATTACCTCTTCAAAACCAATTCCAAACCCTAGCCAATTATCCCCCGTTACCATACAAAATCGTGGTCTCTTGACCAACTACCAAATCAACTAATGACAATTCCTACACCATTCGGTACACAGAACATTTGTGCCTAACTACTCACAAAACCATACCAACCACTGACATTTTAAAACCTTTGGTGAAAAAAATCTTCGGCAGTCTTCATTTCGCCACTGACCATACACAAAAAACCCAACAGTTTTATGAGCTAATCTTAGTCGATACTCATTCTGCTGATATTAGCCATACCCATGACAAAACCAACCCAAACCACATCCTCTTTTCCAAATGTATTATTCGACAAGTTCTCAGTGCTCAGCAATGGAAAGATCCGTTCGAAGAACGACACTTTTCTGTACCATTTGCCCCACAAACCTACAATTACAATGATTATAGAACGGCTTGGTACCGAGCCTTTCTATATTTACCTGAAACCCATTCTTGGTTCTTTAATTTTCATGACAATTGTCCCTTACAATTTCCTATTTGGTTTTACTACTGGTGGACTTGGTTCGGATGTTCACTATCTGTATTACCTTTAGAAGCCCAAGGCGGATGGGACTTTTGGGACAAGAATATGTCCTCTCTGGATGCGTATACAAAAGAACTACAATTCTTTCGGGTATTCAACATTGCCTGGATTTTTAGCTGGGAATACAGACTTCAGAATTACTTGAAGAACGCATTTCCTCTATCCCTGGTCCGGGTTTACAAAGTTAAATGGTGGCCTGAATTCAAAACACAATTATGTGGTAGTGAAAATGTGGAGCACTATTGTCGTACCAAATCTAAGAAGTTCACACTCCACAATCTCCATACATTTGAAGCAAAAACATACGTTGGACATTCTACTCCTCGAAAGAAAGAAAGTCCATCATCATCAACAAAAACAAAGAACAAGGGTCTCTCAAAAGAGAGACCCTTGTTCTTTGTTTTTGTTGATGATGATGGACTTTCTTTCTTTCGAGGAGTAGAATGTCCAACGTATGTTTTTGCTTCAAATGTATGGAGATTGTGGAGTGTGAACTTCTTAGATTTGGTACGACAATAGTGCTCCACATTTTCACTACCACATAATTGTGTTTTGAATTCAGGCCACCATTTAACTTTGTAAACCCGGACCAGGGATAGAGGAAATGCGTTCTTCAAGTAATTCTGAAGTCTGTATTCCCAGCTAAAAATCCAGGCAATGTTGAATACCCGAAAGAATTGTAGTTCTTTTGTATACGCATCCAGAGAGGACATATTCTTGTTTGGTATGGATCATTTGGTTACGCTTGTTTTCAGCAATTTGGACTGAAACTTGGTTAAGCTGTTCAGCAATTGTTTGAAGGATAGTGTTTGTATAATTGGCTTGTTGATGAACCTTTTTTAGGTTATCTAGTTTGACTACCTCACTCCCCTCCCGGCCTTTGCGAAAAGGTGTCGCAAGAATGGTGTCACCTTTGTGCAGAAGCTTAAGATCATCTGCAGGGGGATGGACAGAGGAGACACTAGAACCATTTTGAAAATGCCAAACTTTTATAAGGGAAGTTTGAACATTAATACTGGGTATTTGGTAAACATTATGTGCCATCCACATTTCTTGGACTGTGGAAAGGATTTCATGTTCAGCCTTGCCATCGATATTCCATTGATGAATGGATCTGCCATCAAAACTAGATGAGGCAAAGGATCCACGTTCTTCATATTGAATATCAGGTGGAGTTGGCCTAGGATAGAAATTCTTTCCTGGACCTCTAGACCAATTGTGAAGTTTTGCATTGAGGAGCCTTGTAGCCTATTTTGCCACATTTGTAACAGACAATGGGCTTTTGGTCCTTCTGGGCCTTTTTACGGGCCGTAGAAGGAGCCATAATCTTTGTAATTCCAAAAGCTGCCTCTTCCGAAGAAGGTTTATTATAAGTTCTTTGATCTAGAACAAAATTTTGGTTAATCGTGATAGTTGTTGTATCATGAATTACATAATCTCTAAGTAACCTGAAAAATTTGGCATAAGGATTTTGTTAGAGAATATAGATCAATTGAGTGTCTACATTAGCTCTTAGCACATTATATACACCAGATCTGTTTTCAACTTCATGACATGGGTCATAGAAGTATAGTTGTAGATATTTTGGGGACTGTGTATCTGAAGGTA
>JAKOGI010002119.1:0-137500 GCA_029747015.1 Carnegiea gigantea
AAACTAAACCCCCCCTAGATCCAAATTTCACCACTAAGCTTGAGTGTAGGGCCTTTAAGCTTAATTACGATATAGATTTCACCACCTAATCAAGGCTTAAGACTCACTTGATCACCACTCTAATTGTCCTAATAAGAGATAAGCAAGTAGAGAATTTAGGTAACAACACTGAGGGATTTTAAACTCAACTTTAGATTTTACTTAATCATCACTTTATTTGCAAAATGAACCTTTAGGTTACTTATGCAGATGCCCAACGTCTTTCCTCACACACTAGGTAATCCTAAGGAGGTTACTTAATGATTACGAAACTCACTAAGTACACTTGCTTTGCTAAGCACGCGGTTTAGTACACAAACGAATCAAAGTAAGAACAAATGAGTATATTAGCTTCAAAATAATTAACTTAAGCTATTCCTTAATGCTTCTAGGCTTGATTAGTCGTGTTTACCTCCCTATAAAGGAAAGCATACATGGCTGACATCTTAAAAGAACCAAGCATATGCATGCTTGCCACTTCACGCTATAGTGTCTATAATAGCCCGACCCTAAATCATGTTTATTTATCTAATTAAGCCATGTTATTAATTTTTTGCATTTGTTAATCATCCCGATTAGGAGAATTCAATTTTGGGCCACACTTTGCAATTCGAGTTTAATTTACCGTAATAATTTTGGAAAAATTGATAGTAGGCCTCGATAATTATGGTTTAAAAGATTAAATTATATTTTATAACATCACAAAAAAAAATTTAATTTCGAGCTACAAAAAAAAAATTTCGCTCGCATAAAGTATATTTTTCGGTCCTAAGCTCATTAAGCTTAATTACCATTAGCCAAATTCATTACTGAGATTAAATTTCAGCCAAGTGAAATAAGCAAGGGAAAAACAAAGAGCATATATCAACCAAGTATCAAAGACAAGCAAAAAAATCATTTTTCTTCCTCATAAGCAAGAGTAGTCTTCCTCTCTCTTCCTCTCTCTTTCCTCTCGCTTTCCTCTCCATTTCTCTACCCCCATGTGCAGCCCTTGTTGCCTCTGCCACATCCACCAGCCACCACCCCATCAACCACCAGCCACCACCGAAAATGCACACAAACATCAACCACCACCTCCATCTTCACATATTCAAGCTTCAAGTGAGTAAACCCTAACTTTATCTTGTAGTTTTAATTGTATTTTGGATTTTAATTCTTGTTTTTTATTATTAATCATGTTCTTTTGATGCAATCAAGAGTTATTTTGATGTTGTATTGGTTGGATCATCTTGAAAGAAAGAAAAGATGGAGGGTGTTCATGTTCATGCAAGTTTAGGGTGTGATGATGGATTTTGATTGTTTTAAATGACATTTTGTGATCTTTGACATTGGTAATAAATATTAAGATATTTATGCTGATTTATATAAGTAAAAGAGTGATTTTAGTGGGTGGTTATGTGAAGAAAAGATTGAAAAATATGATTATTGAGCAGTAAACAGACCGGAAATAGGGGTCACTTCGGGGGAAACCTGATTTTAATTGGCACATCAAAAATTCATGAATTTCGGTGTAGTGATATCTTGATGAGTCAGCTTTCAATAGGCTCTAGAATTACTCAATTTTGAGTTGTGTGGAGAAAGTTATGACCAATTTACTGAAGACTGCCAAGAATACATTGAAACTATGAGCATTTGTAAACGGGGGACTTTACGGAAAGGCTGGAATTGATTGGGCCATTGAAAAATTTTTGTTTTTGGTATATGGATAGATCAATGAGTTATCTTTCAAATGCCTTTTGAATCACCTTAATTTGAGTTCTGTGGAAAAGTAATGGTTGTTTTGCTACGATTGCGCAGATTGAATTGAAATTGTGCATGTTTGTGTTCTACCCTAATTGTAGGGACCTTACTACGTGAATCATGCTTTATGTCCTAAATAAAAGTTTTAGTGGATATTATGAGCTTTTCATATTGGGGTTTTATATCTCAATTGGAGGTTAGGAGTGATTATATGGATTTTCTAAAATAGACCATCAAACGGTATTAGGTGAAGAAAGAAATCAGTGCTTAACGGATCAAACAGAGGTTATTTGAGCCTTTATGAACCTCACAACACCCCTCATGGCATTGAACCTTCTATTATACATTTCAAAATCTTCCATTATCCATTTTCGAAACATCGAAAACCCATATTTCGTTTATTTCAATGTAAATCTTTTCATTATCAGCTCAATCGTTCCAATGTGAACTTTTTTTTTTTTCCCCAATTTGTTATATTTCAAGTTCAATAACCCTAACTGATTTGTTTTTCAGATCATGTTGGTTTACCTTGCCTTATGTTGAATCATATCAATTGTAGAAGCCTTTTAATTAATCAATTTCCATTAAAGTTATGAATTATGTCAGTGAATATGGTTTACTGACTACATTTACCTATAATTGTATTTCTTAAACAGAAATGGGGCCTAGTCTATCATTTTCCATTGTGCATACATATTGCCAAGTGAAATTACATTTTAAAGACTTCAGGTACATCCATTACTTGTATCTTTAGAAATCAGAGTGTATTTATCAACATTATCATGTTTTGGTAAGTACAACAATGAATCAGTTGATACAGTGATTTATCACTTAATGAGTGACCCCATCAGTTATCATCTATAGGGCATTCGCCCTTCAGTTACCCGTGCAGCTTCAGGCCAGATCTCCAGATCGGCTTGATAGGTGTATACCTATCCATAGATCATAACAGTATCAAGGGGTTTACTATCTAATAATAACTAGCAATGCAGTCTTACATTCATCTCATTCACTGTTTTAACTTAAAATGAATTGCAAAGCGGGCCCAACCAGTGTTTCAATGATCATTTAACAATACAAGAATGCATGTACTAAGCTTCGGCTCACAGTTCAAAATGTTTTTCATGTTTTGTTTTAGGCAAATGCTCAGAGAATCGTCTTCATGCTAGTAAACCAGCGGAAGAGAATAAGTTGAGTCAGGGAATCTGAATAGATCAACACTGATACAGTGTATGCATATTTTTAGGGCTGTATATTGAAATCTTCAGTGGATGGAGATGCAGATTACATGGGAAATTGTGTTTTACTATAGTATAAAAACCTTATATTGGTTAACAGTTGATTATATACGGATTGACCAGGTGTGTAAGTGTATGATTGAAGCTATGCTTAACTATGTTATTTATAGCACTTATGTTTTAAGCTTTGTCCTTTTGGACGGCGGTAATGCCCCTATCTTTGGGTTGTCTAGATTATAATTAAGGGATTTATTAAGAAAAATACAAGTAGTGAAAGATGTTTAATTTGGGGGCGTTACAGATTTGGTATCAGAGCCAGGTTGAGATTTTCTTAATGGGATATGAAGTATGGAGAGTGGAGTTAGGAGACCGAGAAAATTGATTGTTAGGGGATTATTATGATCTCATTAGAGATTTGTGACAATAGTAATGTTTGCTTATCTCTCACATGTTTTACTCGTATATTCTTCTTTATCAGATGGATCCATACAATATGTATACAGTTTGATCTCGAGCATCAGCTTTGAGGGTGATTTTGAATAAGAAGTTAAAGGTGCTTCCAATGCATTTAGGTAAGTATGGCCATATTGTCCAGAAATCGCTCGGTATGGCCATATGAGCCACCCATCTGAATGGTATGTTGTCCTTTTAGTTGAAACTGTTTATTTTTGGTATGTAAACTCTTGTACTCCGAGCGTGTGGCCCGTAAAGTTGTGGTCTCCGGTGTGTAGCCATTGAGCTTGATTTGATATCCTTTTGTACTTTTAGTCAATGCAGGGGATTTGATGTAAGGCTTTAAGCCTGAAAAATGGCCAGTTTATAGGCGAAACTCTGTCCGTTTCGCCCTAGAAATTTAAGAATCACAAACGCTTCTAGCCCTAGGGTTGGGGGCTATTATAGATATGTCCTATAAAGGGCCCTTGACTCATTTTTTAAAGATCAAATGCATATGGAAAACTAAGTATAGGCAGAATATACAAGTTCAATCAACTTGGTAATTCTGACCAGTGCACAAGGTCCGACTTTGAGGTAACTTTTGTCCATGATCAGCAAGATTTATCTAGGGCTTTTCTGTCCTATCTTTATAGTTAGGGAGATATCTTGCATGTGAAGTAAGTTTTAAATGGATTCAAGGTCATTTGGTCATTTAAAATTGCCAGGCAAGTCCAAGTCTGCAAACTGTTCAGAATTCCAATGCATGAGGTGTGAGTTTATCCCTAGGGAGATATCTTGCATATGAAGTACGTTTTAAATGGATTGGAGGTCATTTGGTCATTCAAAATTGCTGAGCAAGTCCATGTCTGCAAACTGGTCAGAATTCCAGTGCATGAGGTCTAAGTTTATCTCACTTGCAGCATATGCATTCTATCAGATAGAGATGTTTTACTTAGTCTGTGCCAAAGTACAGAAATTAAGCTTTCCATTGACCCATGTTGTGGCACATTTGGAGGCCAGTGGTCAATGAAATTCACCCTAGAAGTCTAATGGTACAGACTGTTCAAGTCAGTAGATATGTACAAATTTGAGCATATATTTCCTCACCATATAGGTGTCATTTTGTGCGTTTCTTGGATCTAAGCGGCAATTACTTCAATATGCTTCATTGATTGTAGATATTTTCTTCTGTAACTTACGAATTTCATCTAAGTGAGTTATATGGGGGTTCTTGATGTAATATCCCCTGAATTACAGGGTTTTAGAGACGCTTGTTCTATGGTACATAAGTTTTGAAACCATTAACTATCGACGATTCCATATAAGAGAAACCAAGAACACTTTAGAGAGATATTTTGCTTCAATCTATTGTAATTCAAGACTTGCTTAAATTGCCCAAACTCTTGCAAGCAGTCCATTGACTCCACCTCCATCCGTGAAGTAGACATTACTCTTGAAAATATTTCACTGCACTTTCTGATAACATACCATTTACTATTGTCCTTATTGGATTATCAACTATTAGATACTCCTCACTTTGACCAGAGGCTTTATCTTTTCGTCTTCATAGCATCTCCCCATCCAGTTGCATCATCATTCACTCTCATATCATATCTTCATCAGTTCTGATCACTTTTTCCTGTTTTAAGAGCTCAATTGTTACTGGTAGCTGGCCTATGATTGGGTTGCACCCACGTCAATAGATGATAATTTTATAGCACGCCTGAGCAGAAGGTAGATCTTAACTCTAACTTGTGGGATTCATCGGTAAGGGAAACGAGATGTGTCTACCCTTTTTGGCTGATTCAACCTCAGTTTCCTATTGAAGATCACTTGCATAAAGCTTAAGTTTGACAATCAAAATCTTCGCCATGCATTTGAATTGCGTCAGTGAGAAATTTTGATGGGTTACTGCCCCCTGGAAAGATATCTTCAGCTGATTCATACTACAGAACTCTAGAGTGAAAAGTATGACAGAGTGGAACCTTAACAATGGATTCGAGGAGTAGAGAAAATTTTCACTGTAATAGAGGTTCTAGGGGATAAAAGGGTGAACATTAGAATATTTCATCTAACTGGTGAAACTAATATTTGGTGGAACACTATTAAGAATAGGCTCTAAGGGTTTGGCTTCACTTGGTGTAGATTTATGGAAGAATTAACCACAGCACTCCTGAGTGCCAAGTGGGAACTAACAAATGTATGTGGTGCGGTAGCCAAAGTAACTCATTGTTGCCTGTTCCTGAAGACTGAAGGCTGTAGACAAGGATTCTCACCTTCAAGGTATGCAGCTGTAGGAAGGGATCACATGTTGAGCAAGAAGAAAGTTGTCATATCCGGTATGATAGATTCAATTGCTACTCATTCATTTATATTCATACCATGCAAGTGAAGTTTGAGAATAAGGAGGTAGAAACCAATTATGGAATCAAGTTACCCAACGACTCTAGAGTTGAGTGTTCTACCTCTCATAAATTTATTTCAATCACTATTGGTGGGATAGTTTTCCTTGAAGTTCTGATTCAATTTGACTCATCAGACTTTGATATCATTTTGGAAATGGGCTGGTTGTGTAGTTATGGGGTCAAAATAGGTTGTGGTGGGCCTAAGGTTATTTCAAGAGATGAAGAAGGGAGAGAAATAAGTTTTATAGTCACATAAATGAAAAACCTTGTCCTTTAAATTCTGTTATGAAAACAAGTGAGCTCTTATGTCAAGGATATGTTGTGTATTGGTGTTATGCTATTAACATTCATCCTAAGGAAGGAAAAAGCAGAAGATATCCCCATAGTTTGTGAATTTATAGATGTTTTCCTGAAGAATTACCAAGAGTACTCCGCAAAGAGAAATTGATTATGAGATTAAATTAATCTCTTATACTCAACCTATCTCCAATGCCCCATATCGTATAGCTCCAACAGAGCTGAGAAAACTGAAGATCCAGTTGGATGAGCTATTACAGAAAGTATTTATCAGACAATCCAAATATTCCTCAATGGGATGCCTCGTTCTATTTGTGTAAAACCCCCAGCCCCTAGGCCAGAAGCGTTATGTTTTCCTAACTTCTTACTTAAATTCTGGGATGAAACGGGCAGAGCTTCCCCTAAAAACTGATCGTTTCTAGGCTAAACGCCTTACAATAAGTCCCTGTAGATTAACGGAAGCGTAAACATATAAAACATAGCTCAACGGCCGCACGCCGGAGTTCATAACTCAACGAGCCACTCGCTCGGAGTACACCAACCAAATTGATTCATGAATAAAGAAGAAATGGAAGATACAACTCAATGGTTAACAAAACCGTAGTATTAAGATTTACATCCCAAAACATAACTAAATTAAACCAAGAAGACATCTGACTAACTTGATGGTTGGCTTAGGCAGCCATACAAAGCGACCTTCATACCATATGCATTATATGAACTGGAATAATCATTTACAGACCTTTATAAACTAAAAGTACATTACATGACTTCATTAAACACGTAAGACCCCTTTAAATGAGCACATATGATGCCTTGTAAATAACAATAGGTTCCTTCTGGACTTATCTGACTCAACTTCTTCCCGTCAGACAGAAAACCTGGGGAAAAGGGGAAAGAGCAATGGGATGAGCAACCACACGCTCACTGAGTGTCCCCTAACCCCCTTAAAACCAAAACCGTTGCAGGCAATACTATCTTTACTAGTCACATATCACGTTCCCATACTTGACTATCATAATAGATATTTATAGAACCTTTATGAGTTGATCACTAAACATAAACTTCACTTTGACCACTCAATCATATTTCTAGGTTCCTCAACGACGGAGTTCTTTTCTAACAAGCAGTTAGGCACGCGAGTAAGCATCGAAGGCTAGGTATAAGAATCTTTTCTTTGCATAACATAACTTCCTAACACTCCATTTAAACTACATATGAACCCTCAATCATATGATGTGTATATAAGGTTATCCTTTTTTTATAATTACACTTTTCTTGGCATTTCATTCATATAATATACATATCACACACATAAAGACATATCAAGCATTTAACTACCGTTAAACAACATATTAATCTATATGACATCCTCGCATGCTATTCACATATCAACATTCATTCTTTTAGGAAGATACGTCTTTATTCGTGGAATTTTTAACGTGCTATAACTTTCTTTCTCATGTCATACACTTTAAATCAGACAGGTTTGTTATGGATAAGAATGATACCAGATAAGGTTAGAATCCATGTTCAACCATGCTTAAGAATCATTCATAAAGCATCCATTGAAAGCATTCTTTTCATACATGGGCTAAGAATCTACATTCAAACATGCCTGAGGATCATTTCACAACTCAATTCATTGAAAGCTTTCTTTCTTTCGTTGAAAATGTTTTCTTAGTCTTCAAAGGAAGTTTCATTTCGTTTGGTCGTGTAACGACCCTTATAAGCTTTTCATACGTCATTCCATATAGCCCTTTTGGGCCCATAAAAAGAACTTCCTTTCCTTTTTAATCGTTTAAAAATGGCAAAGGGCCAATTGCTTTTCTTAACTTAGTACGAAAGTACTTCTGGCATAAGATCATTACAGGGGGCTGATTGGGTGAGAACTATTCTCGACCCCATAGTGAGACCTAACGCTCACGCTTAAGCTCTTACTCCCGGGATGGCTACATATAACATATCGGACCATTACATTAGCCCTCGTCAGGGCCTTTAGGGTTTATCCGGACTTATCCCCTAGGTTAACATTATTTACATCATATCATATTGTTCGCAGCACATTATCTTAGCCACTTAAAGCGTATCGGCCATAACAGCTAGTAATTTTCCGTTTCAAACAATAAAATCATTCAACGTATAATTCCCATCTCCCTTTTGTTAAAAACATTTTAGGGATTCCTCCCAAACACTATTTGAATAGCTAAAATAGGCCATAGCTCGTTACTAGACATGGCTGTTATTCATTTAAAACACATGAAGAGTCATTTGCTAAAACATCACCCTTCCACACCCATGTTACATCTTAAACATACAAGGAAAAGGGTGTACACTTATCACATTTAAGTACTTCGTAATCATTTCAACACAATAAGCTACACATGGCCTCGCAATCCATACGATTGCAGTCAATTCACAACCCAGTCTCCCTCCTCACTTGCACCGTACCACAAGACCTCCAACGCTCATAATTCTTTCCTCAAACCATCCAACTACCAACTCGATTCATCGATTTATTAATCACAACATATTATCATATTAACTTATGTAAAAAGGGAGGGAAGATTAGGCTTTTACCTGAGCAACCAGCGTCATTCAGCGAAGCGTTACAACAAGCGTGCATATAGCCACATTTATTCATAATTCGACAATACTTTATTCAGTAAATCAAACATACTTCAATTCTGAACATATACGTTGCATTTCGAAGTAACTTCCCTAAGCATGAATGTATTAAAAGGGTTCGAATTTATTTCGTTTACACACATAATACATTAGCTAGTTCAATTCGAATGGGAGCTAAACACGTTAAACTGACATCGTTTTTAATCCATTTTCATATATTAGCTAAATAACTTGAATCGATGCTAAACATATCAAACTAACTTCGTTTCTAATTCCTTTTCAAACAATAGCTCATTAACTCGATTCGAAGCTAAATATGTTAAATTAACTTCGATTTTAATTCCGTTTTAAACAATAACTCATTAACTCGATTCGAAGCTAAATACGTTAAATTAACTTCGATTTTTAATTCTTTTTCACACATTAACTAATTAACTTGAATCGATGCCAAACACATTAAACTAACTTCGTTTTTAATTCTTTTTATACATTAGCTAATTTTAATCGAATTCAAGCTAACCACGTGTAACAAATTTGAATTAGCCTCATGTACATGCATTAGCTAGTTGAATCCAACCGACCTACGCACATTCAAACAAATTCGAATCAAACTAACTTGCCTGTAATAGCTAATTTGGGTCATTCAACAAGCATCATACACGAATTGAAGCAAGCCTAGGTTAACATGCTTCATTAAACTGCTGAAATTCGATTGAAAATTAATACTAATTTAGGAGGTGAGGAACACCCACCTCAATTCCATGCTAGAGGACTCGTTCTGAGCGCTTTCGAGCCCGATTTGGATACTGAGAAGCCTCAATCCTCGGTCAACACGGTCCTAAAATCGCACCCACTTATTGCGGTCGAAACCCTAGCCCAATACGGAACCGGATCAGCATCCCGTAGACCCGATCCTGCTGCTGTTTGTGGCGGTTTCGGCCTGCCGTGGCGGTCACCGGAACGACGCCAACCGGAGAACCCTGCCGCCGTCAACCGCCCAGTCACAACCCACTCTTCTCTCTCTCGCTCGAATTCTCTTCTCCTCTCGCTGTGGTGTCTCGAGGGTCGGCCGACGCCTGACTTGCCGGTGCCCCGACGTCGACCTCGGCCCTAGCTCGCCGGCCGGCGGCCCTCCTCTCTCTCTTTCTCTCTCTGCCGTGGGGTTGTGGTCGGGGTGGGGGGTGCCGTGAAGAGCCTCAAGAACGCCCCCTTCGCGTTTCTCTCTGCCCAGTGGAAGAAGGGGCTTCGGCCCCTTATGTTCTCTTTTTTTCTTTTTTTTTTTTGGTTGATTCGGTTAATAACTCAATCAACTAAAACCGCTAGTCCAATCTCAAATGTCTTGTTCTAAACTCAAATCGATACATAACCCTTCATCAATTATTCGAACCAAAATACGTCGAAGTTCGATTTAACAAGCCTCGAAACTAGTTCTAAGGTTGAAAACCTAATTGTTTTCAGGAAACGACTAAATAAATCGAATAACGACTAAATTAAACTATCGATATAATTTAAAGGTATAAATAGCACGAATTAACTTTAAAATCAATAATAGCAATAATAAACCCCTTCTTTGATAAAATTATCGCTCCCAAAAGCACATCGACAATAATTTAACTCATATAGTTGCTAAAAATATGAATTTATAACGTAAAAAGGTAATACAGTTAGCTTAATGGAAAACAAAGAATGCGGGTCTTACATTCTTCCCCCCTTAAAAGAATTTCGTCCTCGAAATTCTAAATCTAAATTCGGTCTTTCCTAAAATGAACGCACGCAGGTAAGATCTATACGGTGGGTTTTCAAAAGGTTCCATTTTGCAATAACTACTTTTTAAATCAAAAGAAAATTGTCTTATGGTATCCAGTCTCCTCCTCGCAAATCTCTTCAAGCGTCTACTCGCTCTATTTAGGCGCTGAGGGCAAATCGCATTGAAGGAGGCAAATGAGTTTGCGTGGGAAACCATATTAAACTCATTTTTGAAAGGGACAAGGACTTGAATCACCTACGCACTACTCGCATCATGACAAGGAGCTCTATGCACATGCATCGCTATGGGTTGGTGTCCAAGGATATGACTTCAGGCCGCAAAGAACAAGGATCATAATGGTTAACCCTGAGACCCCATGACACTCTAGAGTGATAAGAGCTACTCAAAGCATTACGTAGGATCACCTTAGCATAATGACATCACATGAAATCGATAACTTAATGTTTTCAAGCCAAGAATCACATGCAGCATGAATCAGTCCATCACACACATGGTACACAACTTGCAAGAGGATAAATATACAACCCATTAGTCATGCAAGGAAATAACTTGGGAAGTTAGACGACAGGGATGTGGGACAAGACTCAGCAATAGACTTATACGTATCCACGCATTAATTGTTCATGGGAGGTTGATACATGGTTTCTTGGTTGTGGCAGGGTTAGCAAAGGATTCCTCATACCTAATGTTGCTCTTACATAACTCAACTATCGTTTCACAAGGGTTTAACTGCCAGGGTAAGGTGGCTTCCCAGGGCATTGCCACTTGGGGGATTTGCAATCTCATAGGGAAAATAGACTTTGAGTTTAACCAACGCAATGCCGCTTCTTATAGGTTCTTACGAGCAAGTATGTATGTACATAGATGTAACTCGAGAAATGGTAGCAGTACTATGCCAAACAGTGTCGTGTCTGGCTATAAGACAACTAGGTTGAAGGTAAGGCCAAACATGCTAAGCAAAGTATAGTAAGACAGCGTTGGCAGCACATATGATGGCTAGCAAAGCACTATCCAAGGTTCTCTATGAAACCTACCATGTACACATAGAATTCAGCATGCAAGACTTGATGTGGCTAACTCAGTCATATTATGCCAGGATACTTAGTTATAGCCTGTCAGGGATTGTTTTACACACATGCATTCATATCTCTTTAAGTCACGCATTCAAGTATGATCGCAAGTACGCTGGCATGTCATATGGTCTAGGCAAAGAAGATACAGGGCCAATAAATACGAATGAAACCCCTATGGCCACAAGATTTTTTTTTTTTTTTTGGGGCTAGGCATATGAGTTTTTAGCCACTTAATCAAACATATGAAACATCGAACTTAGGCATATAGACATTGAGTAATTCCGCTACCATTACGAATATCTTAGCACATCATGCAAGGATACATACAAGGGTAAGCATTCGAATGCAAAGGCCACAGTCACGTAATCATGTTATGAGGTATGTTCATAGTTGCTATGCTATCATTAGATAAGCACGGTTATATGAAGCGAACACTCACATAACTTGAATTATTTGGCCAACTCAGTGGCGCACTCAACCAGAAGTAATTTAAACACGTACCAAATGATTTATTTACTGTACCTCTCACTTATGAAACACACGAATAACCATACATGCCATTTCATATAACGATATAGGCTTCCAAACGTTTATGAAAACATGGCATGCTGTAAAACACAATGGTTCACAATAATGTTGTACAAAAGTCACCTAGACGGGTATAAACAATAGCAATCCTCATTAGCATTCTAGGGTCAGAGGTATGCCTTGGGCTTGTCTAAAGTAACTAGAGACTAGCCATTAATCAGGTAACAAGGGGTAAGAACAGTGGCGCTGCTGGTCTTACGGGGTACATCTATCTTACAGGTGATCGTAGGAGTCTTATTGTAGGTCGCTAGCCTTAGGAGAGATCGTCTACGATGTACAATTCCAAACTCTGCTAGGTTCTTTCTCCCTTAAGCTTTCTGGGTATATCAAGGTTCGTTCAGGCCAAAACATCTCACCCATTCACGAATAACAATCTGTATAATAGAAAGCAAGTATTACACTGTTTAAGCAACAATGGCGAGCAAGGGGAACAGTAGGTACACTTGTCTGATGTTCAACGCGGTCCTATCACTAGCAGTTAGTCATACAAGCATGTATACAAGAGTAGCCCCTAATACACTCAGGAAATTCAGAATTCGAAAACGGAAGGTATCATTTAATAGGATTATCAATCGTAGCAGCAAATTTTCCAATCATTCCTTTCCTAGCTCATTCTGAAAGATTCCATTGACGTACACATCTTAGCACATACACATTTACAAGCAACATTTGATAAACATAAGGGCGCGTATTAGTGAATCTAGACTACCTCATCATTACTAACGAAAAGCTAATTCTTTAGTGTAAGAAAAAAACTTGGCCCGACTCTAACCCACTAATCAGAAGACTTTAACCTATAAGGTCCTTAGGTTTACAAAAGGAAATAATTTAACTGCTCCTATCTCTCTCTCTACCAACCTTTTAGTACATCTGCTCACTCCATTATGGGGCCCGAGGAGCAAATCGTACTTCGGGGGCAAAGACGAGCTTAAAGAAAGGTTTTTCAATCGTTCGGGTTTAAATCGACGTGCTTGAACTATTGATCATCTTATCAGAATGCACGAAGAAAACATTTATCATTCAAATCATCACTTAGCTCACATTTAATTCGATCGGTTTACCGAGATCGCATAAAAGTTAATCAATGAAGTCAATTAGCACATTAGGAACATATTGCACCAATGAAGTACTCACAACGTCACTTGAAAGCGTAGGGAGAGCTATTTGACTCCTGTGCTAACGCATAACTCGCCACTTTTACTCAATCGACCTTCTCGAGCCATACATAAGTCGCAAATGGCCATACCATAAGGCACTCGTGCACACAGAGTAGGCATGTGTCACATAATCACAAAGTGTTCCTAGGTGACTACATGAAATGCAAGACTCAGGTCGCGGCCTATGGTCGCAGGACCATGCTCTGATACCATCAATGTAACACCCCCAGCCCCTAGGCTAGAAGCGTTATATTTTCCTAACTTCTTACTTAAATTCTGGGATGAAACGGGCAGAGTCTCTCCTAAAAATTGACCGTTTCCAGGCTAAACGGTTTACAATAAGTCCCTGTAGATTAACGGAAGCGTAAACATATAAAACATAGCTCAACGGCCGCACGCCGGAGTTCATAACTCAACGAGCCACTCGCTCGGAGTACACCAACCAAATTGATTCATGAATAAAGAAGAAATGGAAGATTCAACTCAATGGTTAACAAAACCGGAGAATTAAGATTTACATCCCTGACTAACTTGATGGTTGGCTCAGGCAGCCATACAGAGCGACCTTTATACCATATGCATTATATGAACTAGAATAATCGTTTATAAACCTTTATAAACTAAAAGTACATTACATGACTTCATTAAACACGTAAGATCCCTTTAAATGAGCACATATGATGCCTTGTAAGCAACAATAGGTTCCTTCTGGACTTATCTGACTCAACTTATTCCCGTCAGACAGAAAACCTGGGGAAAAGGGGAAAGAGTAATGGGATGAGCAACCACACGCTCAGTGAGTGTCCCCCAACCCCCTTAAAACCAAAACCGTTGCAGACAATACTATCTTTACTAGTCACATATCATGTTTCCATACTTGACTATCATAATAGATATTCATAGAACCTTTATGAGAGGATCACTAAACATAAACTTCACTTCGACCACCCAATCATATTTCTAGGTTCCTCAACGACGGAGTTCTTTTCTAGCAAGCAGTTAGGCACGCGAGTAAGCATCGAAGGCTAGGTATAAGAATCTTTTCTTTTCATAACATAACTTCCTAACACTCCATTTAAACTACACATGAACCCTTAATCATATGATGTGTATATAAGGTTATCCTTTTTTTATAATTACCCTTTTCTTAGCATTTCATTCATATAATATACATATCACACACATAAACACATATCAAGCATTTAAGTACCTTTAAACATCATATTAAGCTATATGACATCCTCGCATGCTATTCACATATCAACATTCATTCTTTTAGGAAGATACGCCTTCATTCATGGAATTTTTAACGTGCTATAACTTTCTTTCTCATCTCATACACTTTAAATCAGACAGGTTTGCTATGGATAAGAATGATACCACATAAGATTAGAATCCAAGTTCAACCATGCTTAAGAATCATTCATAAAGCATCCATTGAAAGCTTTCTTTTCATACATGGGCTAAGAATCCACATTCAAACATGCTTGAGGATCATTTCATAACTCAATTCATTGAAAGCTTTCTTTCTTTCGTTGAAAACGTTTTCTTGGTCTTCAAAGGAAGTTTCATTTCATTTGGTCGTGCAACGACCCTTATAAGGTTTTCATACATCATTCCATATAGCCTTTTAGGCCCATAAAAAAACATCATTTCCTTTTTAATCGTTTAAAAATGGCAAAGGGCCAATTGCTTTTCTTAACTTAGTACGAAAGTACTTCTGGCATAAGATCATTACAGGGTGCTGATTGGGTGAGAACTATTCTCGACCCCATAGTGAGACCTAACGCTCACGCTTAAGCTCTTACTCCCGGGATGGCTACATATAACATATCGGACCATTACATTAGCCCTTGTCAGGGCCTCTAGGGTTTATCCGGACTTATCCCCTAGGTTAACATTATTCACATCATATCATATTGTCCGCAGCACATTATCTTAGCCACTTAAAGCATATCGGCCGTAACGGCTAGTAATTTTCCGTTTCAAAAAATAAAATCATTCAACGTATAATTCCCATCTCCCTTTTGTTAAAAACATTTTAGGGATTCCTCCCAAACACTTTTGAATAGCTAAAATAGGCCATAGCTCGTTACTAGACATGGCTATTATTCATTTAAAACACATGAAGAGTCATTTACTAAAACATCACCCTTCCACACCCATGTTACATCTTAAACATACAAGGAAAAGGGTATACACTTATCACATTTAAGCACTTCGTAATCATTTCAACACAATAAGCCACACATGCCCTCGCAATCCACACGATTGCGGTCAATTCACAACCCAGTCTCCCTCCTCACTTGCACCGTACCACAACACCTCGAACGCTCATAATTCTTCCCTCAAACCATCCAACTACCAACTCGATTCATCGATTTATTAATCACAACATATTATCATATTAACTTATGTAAAAAGGGAGGGAAGATTAGGCCCTGACCTGAGCAACCAGCATCATTCAGCGAAGCGTTATAACAAGCGTGCATATAGCCATATTTATTCATAATTCGACAATACTTTATTCATTAAATCAAACATAATTCGATTCTAAACATATACGTTGCATTTCGAAGTAACTTCCCTAAGCATGAATGTATTAAAAGGGTTCGAATTTATTTCGTTTACACACATAATACATTAGCTAGTTCAATTCGAATGGGAGCTAAACACGTTAAACTAACTTCGTTTTTAATCCCTTTTCATATATTAGCTAAATAACTTGAATCGATGCTAAACATATCAAACTAACTTCGTTTCTAATTCCTTTTCAAACAATAACTCATTAACTCGATTCGAAGCTAAATACGTTAAATTAACTTCGATTTTAATTCCGTTTTAAACAATAACTCATTAACTCGATTCGAAGCTAAATATGTTAAATTAACTTCAATTTTAGTTTCTTTTTCACACATTAACTAATTAACTTGAATCGATGCCAAACACGTTATACTAACTTCGTTTTTAATTCTTTTTATACATTAGCTAATTTTAATCGAATTCAAGCTAACCACGTGTAACAAATTCGAATTAGCCTCATGTACATGCATTAGCTAGTTGAATCCAACCGACCTACTCACATTCAAACAAATTCGAATCAAACTAACTTGCCTGTAATAGCTAATTTAGGTCATTCAACAAGCATCATACACGAATTGAAGCAAGCCTAGGTTAACATGCATCATTAAACTGCTGAAATTCGATTGAAAATTAATACTAATTTTGGAGGCAAGGAACACCCACCTCAATTCCATGCTAGAGGACTCGTTCTGAGCGCTTTCGAGCCCGATTTGGACACTGAGAAGCCTCAATCCTCAGTCCACATGGTCCTAAAATCGCACCCACTTACTGCGGTCGAAACCCTAGCCCGACACGGAACCGGATCAGCATCCCGCAGACCCAGTCCTGCTGCTGTTTGTGGCGGTTTCGGCCTGCTGTGGTGGTCGCCGGAATGACGCCAACCGGAGAATCCCGCCGCCGTCAACCGCCCGGTCACAACCCACCCTTCTCTCTCTCGCTCGAATTCTCTTCTCCTCTCGCTGTGGTGTCTCGAGGATCGACCGACGCCTGACTTGCCGGTGCCCCGACGTCGACGTCGGCCCTCCTCTCTCTCTTTCTCTCTCTGTCGTGGGGTTGTGGTCGGGGTGGGGGTGCCATGAAGGGCCTCAAGAACCCCCCCTTCGCGTTTCTCTCTGCCAGTGGAAGAAGGGGCTTCGGCCCCTTATGTTCTCTTTTTTTTTTTTTGGGTGATTCAGTTAATAACTCAATCAACTAAAACCGCTAGTCCAATCTCAAATGTCGTGTTCTAAACTCAAATCGATACATAACCCTTCATCAATGATTCGAACCCAAATACGTCGAAGTTCGATTTAATAAGCCTCGAAACTAATTCTAAGGTTGAAAACCTAATCGTTTTCAGGAAATGACTAAATAAATCGAATAACGACTAAATTAAACTATCGATATAATTTAAAGGTATGAATAGCACGAATTAACTTTGAAATCAATAATAGCAATAATAAACCCCTTCTTTGATAAAATTATCGCTCCCAAAAGCACATCGACAATAATTTAACTCATATAGTTGCTAAAAATATGAATTTATAACGTAAAAAGGTAATACAGTTAGCTTAATGGAAAACAAAGAATGCAGGTCTTACAATTTGTAAAGAAGAAGAACAGAACCTTGTGTCTATGTGTTGTTTTTAGAGAGCTGAACATGATCACCATCAAAAACAAATACCCATCGCCCCAAGTAGGTGACTTATTTGATCAGCTGCAAAGAACATGAGTTTTCTCCAAGATTAATTTACGGTTAAGGTACCGTCAACTTAGGTTTAAACCTCAAAACAACCCCAAGACTACATTAAGGTCCATGTTTAGGTCACTATGAATTCACTATGATGCCTTTTAGCCTAATCAATGGCCTTACAGCCATTACGGATCCTATGAATAGAGTTGTGAACTATATCTAGATAAGTTGTGGTGGTGTTTATAAAAGACATCTTGAATTACTCCAAGGATAGAGATAAGCATACTGTTCATTTGAGATAGTGTTGCAGACCTTAAAGGGACATCAATTACATAATAAATACAAAAAGCATGAGTATTGATTAGAAGCAATGGTATTTATGGAGCATATGGTTTCAAAGGAAGAGATTAAGGTTGATTTGTACAAGCTGAAAGCGGTTACAAAGTGCCCAACACCCACCAATGCACTGAGCCTAGAAACTGTTTGAGTTTAGCATGGACTTATCGAGGTCTGGAAGGATTTGATAAATATTGTCTTCACTGACCAATTTGTCGAAGCAAGCTACAAAGTTAGCAAGAATATAAAGTGGTGGCTTATGCCTTCTAACAACTCAAGTCTTATGAGATGAATTGCCCTACCCATTTCTCTAGTTTTTGCATTAAAAATTTAGAGACATTACTTATATGGGGTACCATGCAAGAATCGATACTGATCATCAAAGCTTCAAGTTCATCTTCACTTAGAAGAAGCTCAATCAGTTGTGGCATATCCAATGTCAACCAAGAAAGGGAAATGTTATGGCAGCCGCCTTAAATAGGAAGGCACAACATACCTTGTACGCTGTAGTGATTTCGCAACTGAATCACTTAAGAGAGCTTGAGGTCTTGGACATTCAATTAGATTTGAACAGGAAGGTGAATGTTTAATTGCCGGCGCTTACCTTGCAATCCTCCCTAATGGAGTAAATTAGAGTGAATCAGGATAGTGATCCTGAGCTCCAAAGAATAAAGCAAAATCTTGAGAAAGGGATTCAATTTCAATGGACTTTGTTATAGGATTCCCTCAGATATAGTATCCGACCGAGATCAGAGATTTTAAGCCTGTTATGGCAAGCACTTCAAAGAGCCTTCAGAACTAGATTGAACTTTTGCAGTTCTTATCATCCTAAAATAAATGGGCAAGCATCTAAAAATATCAATGGATCAACTCTTCTAAGTTGGAGCCTGTAGTACTTCACAACCTATGACCAACATTTGCATTTGAAGACAGTAGGGAACTCCCACTACTCAACATTGTGATAGCACTAGCAGAGAACCGTTTATTAAACATTAGGACAAATTAACAGCAGACATTAACAACAAATCATCTTATGGGTCATAAAGATCTTCTCCAGCGTTTAATAAGGTGACAAATGTCAGAAGATTCCTAAAAATATCCTATTGAAAGCGATAGAAATGCTATGTTGATAAAAGAAGGAGATTCCTCGACTTTCATGTATGTAGTAAGGTTTTTCAGAAAATTTCATCAATTAAGGGTGTAAGGAGGTTGAACTGCAACTAAATTGCAGTCAAGATCTTTTAGACCATGTCAATTTATTGAAAGGCCGAATTGCATAGCTTGTCTATCGGATCTGCCTATATAACTCAAACACGTACATAACGTGTTCCTTACCTCCCAACTCAGGCAGTACATTTCATATCCTGATCACGCTGTCATAATTAAACCCATTGCTGTCATTGAGGGTCTTGTATTTCACGAGCACCCAGTCTAGGTACTAGATCACAAGATTAAGTAGTTGAGCATCAAGCAGATCTTTCTAATCAAATTACTTTGAGCAGCTCATACCTCCTCAGAAGCTACTTGGAAAGTATAAGCAAAGTACCCATACTTATTTGAGATAACCTTGCATGTGTTGGCAAAGTTCATAAGTTTCGAGGACGAAATTTTTTAAGGGGGGAAGGCTGTAATAGCCCGACCCTAAATCATGTTTATTTATCTAATTAAGCCATGTTATTAATTTTTCATATTTATTTACCTCATTTAATTATCCCGGTTAGGAGAATTCAATTTTGGGCCCCACTTTGCAATTCGAGTTTCACTTACTGTAACAATTTTGGAAAAATTGATAGTAGGCCTCGATAATTATGGTTTAAAATATTAAATTATTTTTTATAACATCACGAAAAAAAAAGTTTAATTTCGAGCTACAAAAAAAAAATCACTCGCATAAAGTATATTTTTCAGGCCTTACTCATTAAGCTTAATTACCATTAGCCAAATGCATTAATGAGATTAAATTTCAGCCAAGTAAAATAAGCAAGGCAAAAACAAAGACATATATCAACCAAGTATCAAAGATAAGCATAAAAATCATTTTTCTTCCTCACAAGCAAGACTAGTCTTCCTCTCTCTTCCTCTCTCTTTCCTCTCACTTTCCTCTCTATTTCTCTACCCCCATGGGCAGCCCTTGCTACCACCACCACATCCACCAGCCACCACCCCATCAACCACCATCCACCACCCACAACGCACATAAACATCAACCGCCACCTCCGTCTTCATATATTCAAGCTTCAAGTGAGTAAACCCTAACTTTATCTTGTGGTTTTGATTGTATTATGGATTTTGATTCTTGTTTTTGATTATTAATCATGTTGTTTTGATGCAATCAAGAGTTATTTTGATGTTGTATTGGTTGGATCATTTTGAAAGAAAGAAAAGATGGAGGGTGTTCATGTTCATGCAAGTTTAGGGTGTGATGATGGATTTTGATTGTTTTAAATGACATTTTGTGATATTTGACATTGGTAATGAATATCAAGATATTTATGCTGATTTATATAAGTTAAAGAGTTATTTTAGTGGGTGGTTATGTAAGACCCACCTGTCGCCGGCGAGAGAAGGGGACGACCGGTCCCCTCACCCACGCCAACCGCCACCCAAACCTCCCCACCCCTCGTCCTCCACGTCTCACGGCCAGAAACCGACCCAGACACGCGTCCACCCCGGAAATCGACCATCCACGTGCCGGAAATCGGCCAAACACCTCCAAACGACCTCTTCTATAGATTGAGGGACCAATTTCACTTCAAACCACACGCAGAAGGGCTTGATTTCGAGAGCTAGGGTTCAATTTTGGCAAGCACACGGGCTAGGGTTTCGGTTCAACAACGTGGGCATGCGTTTGGGCATGCAATTGCTGCTACTAGGGTTGAATTTAGGCTGACCCAAGTGAGTGTTTCTCACCTCCTAAGCTATTACTATTTTCGAAATTAATTCTCAGTAGATTGATGTTGCATGTCAAGTTAGGGTTGCTAAATGCGTTCGAAATGACAAGAAGTGAGCTATACCTGCTTGAGTTCGATTCATGTAGTCAATTTATGCCTGAGATTGTGATTCGAAATGAATTATACATGTTTAGCGTTAATTCGAATGCATGTAGTTAATGGATGCCTGAGATTGTAAATTAACGCGAATTATGTGCGTTTAGCTTCAATTTGAATCAATAAACGTAAATCATGCCTGAGTTGTTAATTCGAAGTAAATTAAATGTGTTTAGCGTCGATTCGAAACAATGAATGTAATTTATGCTTGAGATGTTAATTCGAAGTTAATTAGTTGATGCATGGAAAAGGATTAAAAACGAAGTTAGTTTAATGTGGTTAGCATCGATTCAAGCTAATGAGTTAATGTATGAACAAGAATTAAAATCGAAGTCCTTTTAACGTCTTCAGCTTCCATTCGAATTGATTAACCGATGCGTGCAAATGAGCTAATTTCGAGGTTAATGAGATGTGTTTAGCTTCGAATCAAGTGGATTAGCTAATGCATGTTAAAGGAATTAATCTCGAAGTTATATAAACGTGTTTAGCTTCGATTCCAGTTAAACTATCTAATGCGTGTAAACAAATTAATTTTAAAGCTATTGAAAGATGTTTAGCTTTCATTCGAACATTTTTAGTACATTCATGCTTAGGAAAGTTACTTCGAAATGCATCGTATATGTTTAGAATCAAATTATGTTTGATTTACTGAATAAAGTGTTGTCGATTTATGGATAAATGTGGCTATATGTACGCTTGTTGTAACGCACCGCTGAATGGTGTTGGTTGCTCAGGTAAGAGCCTAAACCTTACTCCCTTTTACATAAACTAATATGATAATATGTTGTGATTAATGAATCGATGAATTGAGTTGGTAGTTGGATGGTTTGAGGAAAGAATCAAGAGCGTTCGAGGTCTTGTGGTACGGTGCCTGTGAGGAGGGAGTTCGGGTTATGAAATTAACGCAATCGTGTGGATTGCGAGGCCATGTGTGGCTCATTGTGTTGAAATTATTATGAAGTGTTTGAATGTGAAATGTGTGAATCCCTTTCCCCCTTTTATATGTAAGATGCTTTATGCGTGAATGTTCGCTATACATACATTATTTGCGAGTGAACCTGCTTGAACGGGGGAATCCCTAAAACAGTTTAGAAAAGTGTGAGTTATGTGATAAATGATTTTACCAAAAGACACAACAAAATTATTAGCCGTTATGGCCCATATGCTTTAAAGTGGCTAAGATAATGTGCTTCGGACCATATGAAAAGAATGAAAAGAACGATGTTACATGAAAAGAATGATGTTACCCTAGGGGATAAGTCCGGATAAACCCTAGAGGCCCTGACGAGGGCTAATGCAATGGTCCGATATGTTATATGTAGCCATCCCGGGAGTAAGAGCTTAAGCGTGAGCGTTAGGTCTCACTATGGGGTCGAGAATAGTTCCCACCCAATCAGCACCCTGTAATGATCTTATGCCAGAAGTACTTTCGTACTAAGTTAAGAAAAGCAATTGGCCCTTTGCCATTTTGAAACGATTAAAAAGGAAAGGAAGTTCTTTTTATGGGCCCAAAAGGCTATATGGAATGATGTATGAAAAGCTTATAAGGGTCGTTACATGACCAAACGAAATGAAACTTCCTTTGAAGACTAAGAAAACGTTTTCAACGAAAGAAAGAAAGCTTTCAATGAATTGAGTTATGAAATGATCCTCAAGCATGTTTGAATGTGGATTCTTAGCCATGTATTAAAAGAAAGCTTTCAATGGATGCTTTATGAATGATTCTTAAGCATGGTTGAACGTGGATTCTAATCTTATGTGGCATCATTCTTATCCATAGCAAATCTATCTGATTTAAAGTGTATGAGATGAGAAAGAAAGTTATAACACGTTAAAAATTCCATGAATGAAGGCGTCTCTTCCTAAAAGAATGAACGTTGATATGTGAATAGCATGCGAGGGTGTCATATAGCTTAATATGATATTTAAAGGTACTTAAATGCTTGATATGTGTTTATGTGTGGGATATGTGTATTATATGAATGAACGTTGATATGTGAATAGCATGCGAGGGGGTTATATAGCTTAATATGATGTTTAAAGGTACTTAAATGCTTGATATGTGTTTATGTGTGTGATATGTATACTATATGAATAAAATGCCAAGAAAAGTGTATTTATGAAAAGGGATAACCTCATATACACATCATATGATTGACGGTTCATGTGTAGTTTAAATGGAGTGTTAGGAAGTTATGTTATGAAAAGAAAAGATCCTTATACTTAGCCTTCAATGCTTACTCGCGTGCCTAACTGCTTGCTAGAAAAGAACTCCGTCGTTGAGGAACCTGGAAATATGATTGAGTGGTCGAAGTGAAGTTTATGTTTAGTCATCCTACCACAAAGGTGATATATGACTAGTAAAGATAGTATTGCCTGCAACTGTTTTGCTTTTAAGAGGGTTGGGGGACACTCACTGAGCGTGTGGTTGCTCATCCCATTACTCTTTCCCCTTTTCCCCAGGTTTTCTTTCTGACAGGAAGAAGTTGAGTCAGATAAGTCCAGAAGGAACCTATTGTTGCTTACAAGTCGTCGTATGTGCTCATTTGAAGGATCTTACGTGTTTAATGAAGTCATGTAATGCATATGGTATAAAGGTCACTCTGTATGGCTGCCTGAGCCAACCATCAAGTTAGTTAGATGTCTTCTTGGTTTAATTTAACTATGTTTTGGGATGTAAATCTTAATACTCCGGTTTTGTAAACCGTTGAGTTGTATCTTCCATTTCTTCTTTATTCATGAATCAATCTGGTTGGTATACTCCGAGCGAGTGGCTCGTTGAGTTATAAACTCCGGCGTGTAGCCGTTGAGCTATGTTTTAAATGTTTTGCGCTTCCGTTGATTTACAGGAACTTATTGTAAGGCTTTTAGCCTGAAAATGGTTAGTTTTTAGGGGGAACTCTGTCCGTTTTGTCCCAAGAATTAAGTAAGAAGTTAGGAACGTGTAACGCTTCTGGCCTAGGGGCTGGGGTTGTTACAGATGGTATCAGAGCAAAGGTCCTACGACCACAGGCCGCGACCCGAGTCTTGCATTTCATATAGTCGCCCAGGAAAGTATTTACGATGAGGTGCTATATGCCGTGCCTTTGTGTGCAAATGCGCTCCTTGTTGTAAAAGTCGGTGTGTCTAATGGGCTATGCATGGCTTTAGTGAACTTATTAATTGCATAAGTGAGCCTTATATTAGAGTGTGGACTGAATGACTCGCGTATTCGTGAATGAGCTAAGTGTTAGCTTAGCAGCGATTGCCTTATAAATGCGCCTTGATGATTTAAATCAAAGGTTTAAAGTGTACTTGGATTGAACTCGAACGGTTGAAATTGTTTGAACTCTAAGCATATTCTTGCCCCTAAGGTACGATTTGCTCCTCGGGCCCCGTAATGGAGTGAGTAGACGTACTTAATGGTTGGTAAGGATAGGCTAGAGGCAGTTGGACTATTTCTCGTTTGAAAACCTAGAGATTTTGAAAGTTGAGACTTTTCTAAATAGTGAAATAAGATGTTTGCTTTGCATTGAGAGACCCTTCTAATTATGTGGTTAGGTTTTAATGCCGTATTTAAAAGCTTGCATTTGCTTTATAACCACACTCGAGTCTCTGCTACTGTTGTAAGTTTCTATGCGCAACTAAATGTTTTGGATGCCTGTCTGCCATGATGCATATGTTGCTTGATGTGTAAATGACAAGTCATAAGCAACTAAGAATTACCCCTCTTAACTAAAAGCTTCTTTTTGACAATAAACCTTTTTACGTGAATGTTTGATTGTTAAGAAGGCTGAGTGATAGCTTCGTGTGTGCGCATGCCAATATGAGTGATTGTGGCAGAGTCCTGTTGATTATGACCTAAGTGTTATCCCATACGTGTTATTGACACTTAGATTCGTTCTTACGCCTGTTAGTCGGTTGATGGCTAATTTTTAATGATTTTGACAAGTTTTAAGACATACCTTGACCTTAGTTTGCAAATGAGAAATGCAATCCTGTATGCCCTTCTAAATGACCCCTTATGTGACATTAGTTATGAACTTGAAACCATGGCATGTTGCACAATGTACGGACCTTGAAAGCTTATATAGTAATTTAGAATGATATGCAAGGCCAACTGTATGTTTATTAACTGGCGGTACAGTAAGTAAGCTATGTGGTGCTTCTTCGACTTGATTCTTATTGGGTATGTCACTTAATTGGCCAAAGAATTCAACCTACATGAGTTGTTGCTTCGTGTAGTTATAGTTAGCTAATCACTGCATGGCATATAGTCCTTATGTTGTGGTTAAATTGTTGATTGTGCACATATACCATAGTGTGATTGCGCGATTGTAACCTTTGCTTTGAAATGTTTATCTCTAAATGCATCATTGAATGACATGCTAGAATAATCATGATTGTAAGGGAGTTACTCATCTTCTATTCGAACTAAGGTCTATGCCTCTTATGCTTGATTGAGTGGCCAGTTACTTATATGCCTAGTAAAAAGATCTTGTAACGTAGGAGTTCGCATTCGTAATTGTATATGCCTTGTACATTCTATACTTTAGCCACACCACGTGCTAGCACACCCGTGACTCTAGTCGGATGCTTGACCTTAAGGCATATGAATGGATATATAGGGTGGGAAAAAGGAAAAAAAAAATCAATCAACCCCTGGCAAGGTTCAACCGAGTGTCCTGGCATAATAAGATTGAGTTAGCTTGTATTGTGTTGTGTATGATGAGCTTTAGGTGATACGTGATATGAAAACCTTGAATGATGCTTCGCTAGACATAATGCGTGCTACTAATGCTGTCTTACCATACCTTGGCTATTATGTAAGGCTATCCCTCCAACTAGTTATCTGGTAGTTAGGCCTGGTACCGTTTTGCATATGACCATTACTGTTTCTCAAGATGCGTCTATATATGCACGTATTGACCTATGAGCACCTCAAATGTGTTGGTTGAACTTAGAGTCATATAGGAGTCTTCACCATAACCTTTCATTGAGTTGTGAAGTGTAGTTGTCAGCATAACCAACCAGAATGATGTATGAGTTGTAAAAAGGCAACAGTAGCTGTCAGAACCTTGTACCAAACCCACCACAACCCAGAAACCATATATTTACTCCCCTATACAATTGATGTGTGGATCTGCACGGACCTATTACTGCGCATCGACCCATATTCTTGTTATGTAACCTCCCAAGTTATATCCTTGCGTGATTAATGGTGGTCGAACTTGTTATACTCTTTCATGCTGTTTACCACATATACATGATGGATTAATTCATGTTGCATGTAATTCTTGGGTAAAAACGTTGAGTTATTGATTTCATGCTATGTCATTGTGCTAAGGTGAACCTACGTGATACTATGAATTGTTCTTATCACTCTAGAGTGTCACAGGGGTCTCAGGGTTAATTGTTATGACCCTTGTTTGTTGCAGCCTGAAGTCATACCCTTGGACGCCAACCCATAGCGGTGCATGTGCATAAAGCTCCTTGTCATGGTACGAGTAGTGTGTAGGTGATTCATAGTCCTCATCCCTTTTTGAAATAAGTTTAATATGGTTTTCCACGCCAACTCATTTTCCTCACTTCAATGTGATTTGCCCTCGACGCCTAAATAGAGCGAGTAGATGCTTGAAGAGATTGGCGAGGAGGAGACTGGATACCATAAGACAATTTTCTTTTGATTTAAAAAGAAGTAGTGATTGCAAAATGGAACCTTTTGGAAACCCCCCGTGTAGATCTTACTTACGCGCGTTCATTTTAGGAAAAACCGAACTTAGATTTGGAATTTCGAGGACGAAATTCTTTTAAGGGGGAAGAATGTAAGACCCACCTGTCGCCGGCAAGGGAAGGGGACGACCGGTCCACTCAGCCATGCCAACCACCGCCCAAACCTCCCCACCCCTCATCCTCCACGTCTCACGGCCAAAAACCAACCCAGACACGCGTCCACCACCGGAAATCGACCATCCACGTGCCGGAAATCGGCCAAACAACTCCAAACGACCTCTTCTATAGATTGAGGGACCAATTTCACTTCAAACCACACGCAGAACGGCTTGATTTCGAGAGCTAGGGTTCGATTTTGGGAAGCACACAGGCTAAGGTTTCGGTTCAGCAACGTGGGCATGCGTTTGGGCATACAATTGCTGCTACTAGGGTTGAATTTAGGCTGACCCAAGTGAGTGTTTCTCACCTCCTAAGCTATTACTATTTTCGAAATTAATTTTCAGCAGATTGATGTTGCATGTCAAGTTAGGGTTTGCTAAATGCATTCAAAATGACAAGAAGTGAGCTATACCTGCTTGAGTTCGATTCATATAGTCAATTTATGCCTGAGATTGTGATTCGAAATGAATTATACATGTTTAGCGTTAATTCGAATGCATGTAGTTAATGGATGCCTGAGATTGTAAATTAACGTGAATTATGTGCGTTTAGCTTCAATACGAATCAATAAACGTAAATCATGCCTGAGTTGTTAATTTGAAGTAAATTAAATGTGTTTAGCGTCAATTCGAAACAATGAATGTAATTTATGCTTGAGATGTTAATTCGAAGTTAATTAGTTGATGCATGGAAAAGGATTAAAAATGAAGTTAGTTTAACGTGGTTAGCATCGATTCAAGTTAATGAGTTAATGTATGAAAAAGAATTAAAATCGAAGTCCTTTTAACGTGTTTAGCTTCCATTCGAATTGATGAGCTAATTTCGAGGTTAATGAGATGTGTTTAGCTTCGAATCAAGTGGATTAGCTAATGCATGTTAAAGGAATTAATCTCAAAGTTATATAAACGTGTTTAGCTTCGATTCGAGTTAAACTAGCTAATGCATGTAAACAAATTAAATTCGAAGCTATTGAAATATGTTTAGCTTTCATTCGAACCCTTTTTAGTACATTCATGCTTAGGAAAGTTACTTCAAAATGCATCGTATATGTTTAGAATCAAATTATGTTTGATTTACTGAATAAAGTGTTGTCGAATTATGGATAAATGTGGCTATATGTACGCTTGTTGTAACGCACCGCTGAATGGTGTTGGTTGCTCAGGTAAGAGCCTAAACCTTACTCCCTTTTACATAGGCTAATATGATAATATGTTGTGATTAATGAATCGATGAATTGAGTTGGTAGTTGGATGGTTTGAGGAAAGAATCATGAGCGCTCGAGGTCCTTGTGGTACGGTGCTTGTGAGGAGGGAGTTCGGGTTGTGAAATTACCGCAATCGTGTGGATTGCGAGGCCATGTGTGGCTCATTGTGTTGTTGAAATGATTATGAAGTGTTTGAATGTGAAACGTGTGAATCCCTTTCCCCCTTTATGTCTAAGATGCATTATGCGTGAAAGTGTGGTGATTTGACAAAGAACGTTTCTCGTGCTTTCAAACTAATAATAGCCATGATTAATAGCAAGCAATGGCCTATTTTCGCTATACAAACAGTATTTGGGAGTGAACCTGCTTGAACTGGGGGAATCCCTAAAACGGTTTAGAAAAGTGTGAGTTATGTGATAAATGATTTTACCAAAAGACACAACAAAATTATTAGCCGTTATGGGCCATATGCTTTAAAGTGGCTAAGATAATGTGCTTCGGACTATATGAAAAGAATCAAAAGAACGATGTTACATGAAAAGAATGATGTTACCCTAGGGGATAAGTCCGGATAAACCCTAGAGGCCTTGATGAGGGCTAATGCAATGGTCTGATATGTTATATGCAGCCATCTCGGGAGTAAGAGCTTAAGCGTGAGCGTTAGGTCTCACTATGGGGTCGAGAATAGTTCTCACCCAATCAGCACCCTGTAATGATCTTATGCCAGAAGTACTTTCGTACTAAGTTAAGAAAAGCAATTGGCCCTTTGCCATTTTGAAACGATTAAAAAGGAAAGGAAGTTCTTTTTATGGGCCCAAAAGGCTATATGCAATGATGTATGAAAAGCTTATAAGGGTCGTTACACGACCAAACGAAATAAAACTTCCTTTGAAGACTAAGAAAATGTTTTCAATGAAAGAAAGAAAGCTTTCAATGAATTGAGCTATGAAATGATCCTCAAGCATGTTTGAATGTGGATTCTTAGCCCATGTATTAAAAGAAAGTTTTCAATGGATGCTTTATGAATGATTCTTAAGCATGGTTAAACATGGATTCTAATCTTATGTGGCATCATTCTTATCGATAGCAAATCTGTCTGATTTAAAGTGTATGAGATGAGAAAGAAAGTTATAGCATGTTAAAAATTCCATGATTGAAGGCGTCTCTTTCCAAAAGAATGGACGTTGATATGTGAATAGCATGCAAGGGTGTCATATAGCTTAATATGATGTTTAAAGGTACTTAAATGCTTGATATGTATTTATGTGTGGGATATGTACATTATATGAATGAACGTTGATATGTGAATAGCATGCGAGAGTGTCATATAGCTTAATATGATGTTTAAAGGTACGTGAATGCTTGATATGTGTTTATATGTGTGATGTGTATACTATATGAATGAAATGCCAAGATAAGTGTATTTATGAAAAGAGATAACCTTATATACACATCATATGATTGAGGGTTCATGTGTAGTTTAAATGGAGTGTTAGGAAGTTATGTTATGAAAAGAAAAGATCCTTATACTTAGCCTTCGATGCTTGCTCGCGTGCCTAACTGCTTGCTAGAAAAGAACTCCGTCGTTGAGAACCTAGAAATATGATTGAGTGGTCAAGTGAAGTTTATGTTTAGTGATCCTCCCATAAAGGTTCTATGAATATCTATTATGATAGTAAAGTATGAAAACGTGATATGTGACTAGTAAAGATAGTATTGCCTGCAACGGTTTTGGTTTTAAGAGGGTTGGGGGATACTCACTCAGCGTGTGGTTACTCATCCCATTACTCTTTCCCCCTTTCCCCAGGTTTTGTTTCTGACAGGAAGAAGTTGAGTCAGATAAGTCCAGAAGGAACCTATTGTTGCTTACAAGACGTCGTATGTGCTCATTTGAAGGGATCTTATGTGTTTAATGAAGTCATGTAATGCATATGCTATAAAGGTCGCTCCGTATGGCCGCCTGAGCCAACCATCAAGTTAGTTAGATGTCTTCTTGGTTTAATTTAACTATGTTTTGGGATGTAAATCTTAATACTCCGGTTTTGTTAACCGTTGAGTTGTATCTTCCATTTCTTCTTTATTCATGAATCAATCTGGTTGGTGTACTCCGAGCGAGTGGCTGGTTGAGTTATGAACTCCGACGTGTGGACGTTGAGCTATGTTTTAAATGTTTTGCGCTTCTGTTGATTTACAGGGACTTATTGTAAGGCTTTTAGCCTGGAAATGGTCAGTTTTAGGGGAAACTCTGTCCGTTTCATCCCAAGAATTAAGTAAGAAGTTAGGAAAGCGGAACGCTTCTGGCCTAGGGGCTGGGGTTGTTACCGGTTATGTGAAGAAAAGATTGAAAAATGTGATTATTGTGCAGTAAATAGACTTAAAATAGCGGTCACTTCGAGAGAAAACTGGTATTAATTGGCATGTCAAAAATTCATGAATTTGGGTGTAGTGATATCTTGTGAGTTATATTTCCGTAAGCTCTAGAATCACTCAATTTAGAGTTATGTGGACAAAGTTATGACCAATTTACTGAACACTGTGTAGAATACATTGAAACTGGGAGCATTTGTGAATAGGGGAGTTTTCGGAAAAATTGGTATTGATTGGGTCATTGAAAAATTGTTGTTTTTGGTATGTGGATAGATCAATGAGTTATCTCTCAAATGCCTTTTGAATCACCTTAATCCAAGTTTTGTAGAAAAAGTTATGGTCGTTTTACTACGACTACATAGATTGAACTGAAATTGTGCATGTCTGTGTTCTACCCTAATTTTAGGGACCTTACTATGTGAATCATGCTTTGTGTCCCAAATAAAAGTTTTAGTGGACATTATGTGCTTTTCATATCCGGGTTTTATATCCCAATTGGAGGTCAGGAGTGATGATATGGATTTTCTAAAGTAGGCCATCAAACGGTGTTAGGTGAAGAAAGAAATCAGTGCTTAACGGATCATATAGAGGTTATTTGAGCCTTTATGAACCTCACGACACCCCTCATTGCATTGAACCTTCTATTATACATTTTGGAATCTTCATTATTCATTTCAGAAACATCAAAAACCCATATTTCGTTTATTTTAATGGAAATCTTTTCATTATCAGCTCAATCATTCCAATGTGATCTATTTTGTTCCAATTTGTTGTATTTCAAGTTCAATAACCCTAACTGAATTATTTTTCAGATCATCTTGGTTTAACATGCCTTATGTTGAATCATTAGAATCGTAGAAGCCTTTCAATTAATCAATTTCCACTAAAGTTATAAATTATGTCAGGAACATGGTTTACTAACTGAATTTATTTATAATTACATTTCTTACACAGAAATGGGGCCTAGTCCATCATTTTTCATTGTGCATACATATTACAAGTGCAATTGCATTTTAAAGACTTCATATATGTCCATTGCCTATATCTTTAGAAATCAGAGTGTATTTATCAATGTTATCATGTTTTGGTAAGTACATCAATGAATCAGTTGACACAGTGATTTATCACTTAATGAGTGACCCCATCAGTTATCATCTATGGGGCATTCGCCTTCAGTTACCCATACAGTTTCAGGCCAGGTCTCCTGATCAGCTTGGCAGGTGTACCTATTCATAAATCGTAATAGTATTAAGGGGTTTACTATCAGATAATTACTAGCAATGCAGTTTTACATTTATCCCACTCACTATTTTAACTTAAAATGAATTGCAAACCGGACCCAACCAGTGTTTTAATGATCATTTAACAATACAGGAATGCATGTACTGAGCTTCGACTCACAGTTCGAAGTGTTTTTCATGTCTTGTTTTAGGCAAATGCTCAGAGGATCGTCTTCATGCTAGTAAACCAGCGGAAGAGAATGAGTTGATCAAGAGAATCTGGATGGATCAACGCTGATACAGTGTATGCATATTTTAAGAGCTGTATATTGAAATCTTCAGTGGATGGAGATGCAGATTACATGGGTAGTTGTTTTTACTATAGTGTAAAAATCTTATGTTGGTTAACAGTTGATTATATATGGATTGATAAGGTGTGTATGTGTATGATTGAAGCTATGCTGAACTGTGTTATTTATAGCACTCATGTTTCAAGCCTTGTCCTTTTGGACGGTAGTAATGCCCTTATCTTTGGGTTGTTTAGATTATAATTAAGGGATTTATTAAGGAAAATACAAGCAGTGAAACATGTTTAATTTGGGGGCATTATAGTGTCCGATTCTTAGCTTATAAAGTGGCTTCTTTTCCTTACTCCACGTGGTATTTCTTCATGGATGAGTCCCTTGGTGACTAAGCACTAGTGGACAGCCAAATACACACTCATCTTTGTGGAGAAAACCCATCTAAGAGGGTAAACCTCGTAGGTTAAGAAAACGGCTATAGGATAGCGTGCAGATCGGCTGCTTTGCCGCTATTAGGCCACTTCCTTTTGATGACCAATCTAGGATTTTCTTACGTGGGGAAAAACCTCAATATGTCTAGAAACCCCTCTTTTGAAAATCACAATTTGGACATCATTAAGCACCTTAATCAACCAAATCTTTCCAACCGTGCAATCTTAGGCGCCCACTGGGCTGCTTGAAAAAATCAGCTAAACTAGACCACTTCACGTGCTCTTCTTAGCTTGCGCATAGCATGATAAATAAACTAAATATCCTAACTGAACTAACAGAAAAAGAATTACAATGATTGGCTGTCGTTTAATTTTAAAAACAAGGAAAACAATGCAGGGTACAAACTGTCCCAAAACTGCAGCCTGGATAGCTTGAGTTTAAGAGCTAAGTTAAATTACCAAACGAAGTCCAAACGAGCTGAGTTTAATCTGATGAAGTCCTTGAACTTTGATCACTAATTTGGATTACCTTGGCTACCATGGACCTCCAAATTAGAGTTCCTTGAGGGATTTACATCATCCTTCCCTTGTTAAGAAGGAGTTTCCCTCAAATCCAATGGTTAAGCATGGATGGATTGGACTACGTCTAAAAATGACTAACCAAGTAAATAAGGCTTTCATGGTCTGAATCTACAGCGTTCAGAAAATGGTCATGGTGTCACTTGGGAAGGGATATTCTAGTTGCTTTGGACCATTGAAAGGCTGCTCCTTAAAGGGTGTAAGCTCAAGATGTCTGGCTTTGAACAGTGCCTTGCTTGAAGTGAGAAAAAAATTAGAATGTTCTCGTTCCTTTGGTTTGTAGAGTTTAGAATAATCATAAGTTGAAGCAAGAAGATCAACTTGGCTAACGGGAACATCATGGGCGCAGTTTCCTTCAGTAATAAGCAATGACCATAGCTTACTTGGAAATGTGTTACTAGAGGAAAAGCTTTGTTTTTTTGTATCTTCTTTTGTTTCAGTCCAAGTTTGCTCAAAAGGTAACATGTCACCCTCGTCTGCTTTCACTATGAGTTCCGCTTAAGTTTCCTCAAGATCATCCTCCTCATCCTTATCAATTTTGGACTCTCTTATAGCCTCTATTCAGCTAATGTGATGATTCTTCGGTTTGTATAATCCGAAGCCAAGTGCCCAAATCCTGAGCATTTGAAGCATCTTGGGAAACTCTTAGGAATGGGTTTCGATCTTTCTTAAGGTGGTTGGCTGTTTAGTGGGGCTGGGGTTTTTTGTGGTGTGGAAGGGAATGAACCCATGGGCTTAATGGAGACACCTTTCTTCATGGGCGTGTAAGTGGGTGGGCAAAAGGAACCCTTCAACTTACTGCTCCATTTCTTCTAAGTTCTCACTTTCTCTTTTCCTTTCTTTCTTCTATTAAACTTATAATTATTCCATCATTATACTGCACAACCTCTCAATCTTGAAATAACCACTTTGAACTTCCCTTGGGCATTAAGGATGCAACAAGTAAAAACTCATTCTACCTTAGATAACCAACCCATGAACTCTTCCTCTAGGCCACGAAATTTTTAAGTTTGATGTAAGCGGGTCCAATATCAATCAAAGTTAGCTCTTTCTCCAAGCTTATTGATGATGGCATGGTCAATGAGGTCTAAGGTTCTTTGGGGGCTGATTTAAAACGTAAGTAGGCCGTTTGTGTTCGGATTGAACTCAACGAATAGAAACATTAATGTGATGATTCTAGGCGAGGATTTAGAACTTGCTCAGATACTAAAATTGGTGCATCTCTCAAGGGTTAAGCTTAACTCAATTCAAGAGTGAAAGCTAAAACTAAGAAAGATTACAATCAAGGGAAAAATGATAGAAACTAAACTAATCCTTGGATAGAGATTTTACAACCAAATATTAATCTAGTGAAATTAAACTCTCACTTAGATATAGATTTCATCACTAAGCTTCCGTTTAGAGCCCTAAGCTTAAATAGGGTACATATTTTACCACCTAATGAAGGCTTAAGACTCACTTGATCGCTACTCTAATTGGCCTAATTAGAGGCAAGCAAGTAGAGAATTTAGGTAACAACACTGAGGAGTTTCGAACTTAACTTTAGATTTCACTTAATCATGTCTTTATTTACAAAATGAACCTTTGGAGTACTTAAACGAACGCCCAAGGTGTTCCCTCACACACTAGGTGACCAATAGGAGGTTACTTAATGATTAGGAAACTCACTAAGTACACTTGCTTAGCTAAGCACACGGTTTAGTATATAAACAAAACAATGCAAGAACAAATGAGTACATTAGCTTCAAAATAATTAACTTAAGCTATTTCTTAATGCTTCTGGGCTTGATTAGTCATGTTTTTCTTCCTAGGAAGGAAAACATACATGGCTACCATCTCAAAAGAACCAAGCGTATGCATACTTGCCACTTCGCGCCATAATGTCCGATTCTTAGCTTGCAAAGTGGCTTCTTTTCCCTACTCCATGCGGCTATTTCTTCATGGATGAGTCACTTGGTAACTAAGCACTAATAGACAGCCAAGCACACACTCACCTTGGTGGAGAAAACCAACGTAAGCGGGTAGACCTCTTAGGTTAAGAAAACGGATGTAGGGTAGTGTGCAGACCGGCTGTTTTATAGCTATTAGGCCACTACCGTTTGATAACAAATCTAGGATTTTCTTACATGGGGGGAAACCTTAAGATGCCTAGAAGGCCCCATTTTGAAAATCATGATTTGGACATCATTAAGGACCTTAATCAACCAGATCTTTCTAATCGTGCAGTTTCAGGTGCCTACTAGGCAGCATAATAAAATTAGCTAAACTGGACCCCTTAACGTACTCTTCTTGGTTTATGCTTAACATGACAAATGAATTAGACAACCAAATGAACTAACCAAAAAAAAAAATACAATGATTAGATGTTGTTTAACCTAAAAAATAAGAAAAATAAAACGGTGTACAAACTGTCCCAAAACTGCAGCCAGGACAGTTTGAGTGTAAGAGCTAGGTTGAATTATCAAACGAAGACCAAATGAGCTAAAACTTGTTTTTCTAGAAGGTGACTTCCTGGAATTTGAACCCATGATAAATGTTTTGACTTAAACTTTAAAGAGGCCAAAGTAATTAAGCTCCAAAACTAGGTATACTGCTGGATTTAATCCAACAACTAGCTCTTCCTGAATTTGCAAAAAGTTGACGAAGTCCTTGAACTTTGATAACTAATTTGGATTACCTTGGCGGCCATGGACCTCGAAATTAGAGTTCCTTGAGGGATTTACATCATCCTTCCCTTGTTAAGAAGGATTCGCCCTCAAATCCAATGGGTAGGCACAGATGGATTAGACTCCAGCTGAAAAATGACTAACCAAGCAAATAAGGCTCTCTTGGTCTGAATCTAGTGTGTTTGGGGAGTGGCCATGGAGCCATTTGGGAAGGGATATTCTAGTTGCTTTGGACCATTGAAAGGCCACTCTTTGATGGGTGTAAGCTCAAGATGTGTGGCTTTAAAAAGTGGCTTGCTTGAAGTGAGAAAAAAATTAGAATGTTCTTGTTTTTATGGTTTGTGGAGTTTGCAATAAAGATAAGTTGAAGCAGGAAGATAACTTAGCTAATGGGAATATCATGGGCACATTTCCTTCAGTAATAAGCAATGAGCATAACTTACTCGGAGACGTGTTACTGGAGCGAAAGCTTTGTTTTTTTGTATCTTCTTTTGGTTTAGTCCAAGTTTGCTGCAAAGGAAGCATGTCACCCTCGTCAGCTTTCACTATGAGTTCCTCTTGCATTTCCCTAAGATCATCCTCCTCATCCTTATCAATTTCAGATTCTTTCACAGCCTCCCATTCAGCTAATGTGGTAAGTCTTCAGTTTGTACAATCCGAAGCCAAGTGCCAAAATCATTAGCACCTAAAACATCTTGGAATACTCTTAGGAATGGGTTTAGATCTTTCTCGAGGTCGTTGGCTATTAAGTGGGGCTGGGGTTTTTACAGTGTGGAAGGGAATGAACCCGTGGGCTTTATGGAGACACTTTCCTTCATGGGCGTGTAAGTGGATGGGCAAAAGGAACCCTTCAAATTACCACTCAATTTCTTCGAAGTTCTCACCTTCTCTTTTCCTTTCTTTCTTCGCTTAAACTTGTAATTATTCCATCACTAAAGTGCATAACCTCTCAATTTTGAAATAACCACTTTGAACTTCTCTTGGTCATTAGGGATACAACAATCAAAAACTCGTTTCACCTTAGATAACCAACATGTGAACTCTTCCACTTGGCCATGAAACTTTGGAATTTCAAAGCAAGCATATCCAATATCAATCAAACCTAGCTTTTCTCCATGCTCATTGATGATGGCATGATAGACAATGTATAGTGTTCTTTGTGGGTTGTTATGGAACGTAAGTAGGCTATTTGTGTTGGATTTTGTTTGGGATGAACTCAACGAACAAAAACATGATTGCGATGATCCAGGCAAGGATTAAGAACTTGCTCTGATTCCAAAATTAATGTATCTCTCAAGGGTTAAGCTTAACTCCATTCAAGAATGAAAGCTAAAACCAAGAAAGATTACAATCAAGGGAAAAAGGATAGAAGCTAAACTAATCCTTGGATACAGATTTTGCCACCAAAGATTAATCTAGTGAAACTAAACTCTCAGTTAGGTACAGATTTCACCACTAAGGCTGAGTTTAGGGCCCTTGAGCTTAATTCGGGTACAGATTTCGCCACCTAATGAAGGCTTAAGACTTACTTGATCACCACTCTAATTGACCAAATTGGAGATAAGGCAGTAGAGAATTCAGGTAACAACATTGAGAAGTTTCAAACCCAACTTTAGAGTTCACTTAATCATCACTTTATTTAAAAAATGAACATTTGGACTACTTATACAGATGCCCAAGGTCTTTCCTCACACACAAGGTAAACTTTAGGGGGTTACTTAATGATTAGGAAACTCACTAAGTGCACTTGCTTAGCTGAGCACACGGTTTGGTACCTTAACAAATCAAAGCAAGAACAAATGAGTACATTGGCTTCAAAATAAATAACTTAAGCTATTTCTTAATGCTTCTAGGCCTGATTAGTCATGTCTTCCTCCCTAGGAAGGAAAACATACACGGCTGCCATCTCAAAAGAACCAAGTGTATGTATGCTTGCCACTGCACGCCATAGTGTCCGATTCTTAGCTTGCAAAGTGGCTTTTTTTCCTTGCTTCACATGACTGTTTCTCCATGGATGAGCCCCCTGGTGACTAAGCACTAGTAGACAGCCAACCACACACTCACCTTGGTGGAGAAAACCCACCTAAGAGGTTAAACCTCTTAGGTTAAGAAATCGGCTGCAAGGTGGCGTGCAGACCGGCTGCTTTGCAGCTTTTGGGCCCGTGCCTTTTGATGACTAATCTAGGATTTTCTTACATGGGGGGAAATCTCAACATGTCTACAAACCCTCCTTTTGAAAATCACAATTTGGACATCATTAAGCACCTTAATTAATCAGATCTTTCCAACCATGCAGTTTTGGGTGCCTACTGGGTAGCTCGACAAAACCAGCTAAACTGGAACCCTTAACGTGCTCTTCTTGGCTTGCACATAACATGATAAATAAACTAGATATCCTAACTGAACTGATAGAAAAAGAATGACAATGATTGAATGTCGTTTTGTCAAAAAAATAAGAAAAACAATACCAGGTACAAACTGTCCCAAAACTTCAGCCTAGACAGTTTGAGTTTAAGAGCTAAGTTGAACTATCAAACGAAGTCAAAAACGAGCTAAAACATGTTTTTCTGGAAAGCTAACCTCCTGGACTTTAAACCCATGACAAATTATTTGACTTAAACCTGAAAGAGGCCTAAGTAATTAAGCTTACAATATCGGGTATGCTGCTGGATTTGATCCGACAACTAGCTCTTGTAGATTTTGCAAAAATCCGATTAAGTCCTTAAACTTTGATCACTAATTTGGATTACCTTGGCTGCCACGGACCTCCAAATTAGAGTTCCTTAAGGGATTTACATCATCCTTCCCTTGTTGAGACGGAGTAGCCCTCAAATCCAATGGGTAAGCATGGATAGATTGGACTCCGTCTAAAAATGACTAATCAAGCAAATAAGGCTTTCTTGGTTTAAATCTAGAGCATTCAGAAAATGGTCATGGTGTCACTTGGGAAGGGATATTCTAGTTACTTTGGACCATTGAAAGGCCACTCCTTGAAGGGTGTAAGCTCAAGATGTGTGGCTTTGAACCGTGGCTTGCTTAAGATCAACTTGGCTAACGGGAACATCATGGGCACAGTTTCCTTCAGTAATAAGCAATGACCATAGCTTACTTGGAAATGTGTTGCTAGAGCAAATGCTTTGTTTTTTTGTATCTTCCTTTGTTTCAGTCCAAGTTTGCTCAAAAGGAAGCATGTCACCCTCGTCTGCTTGCACTATGAGTTCCGCTTGAGTTTCCTCAAGATCATCCCCCTCATCCTTATCAATTTTGGACTCTTTTATAGCCTCCATTCGGTTAATGTGATGATTCTTCGGTTTGTATAATCCGAAGCCAAGTGCCCAAATCCTGAGCATTTGAAACATCTTGGGATACTCCTAGGAATGGGTTTAGATCTTCCTTGAGGTGGTTGGCTGTTTAATGGGGCCGGGGTTTTTTGTGGTGTGGAAGGGAATGAACCCATGGGCTTAATGGAGACACCTTCCTTCATGGGCGTGTAAGTGGATGGGCAAAAGGAACCTTTCAACTTACTGCTCAATTTCTTCTAAGTTCTCACCTTCTCTTTTCCTTTCTTTCTTCTATTAAACTTATAATTATTCCATCATTATAGTGCACAACCTCTCAATCTTGAAATAACCACTTTGAACTTCCCTTGGGCATTAAGGATGCAACAAGCAAAAACTCATTCCACCTTAGATAACCAACCCATGAACTCTTCCTCTAGGCCACGATATTTTTAAGTTCGATGCAACCAAGTCCAATATTAATCAAAGCTAGCTCTTTCTCCATGCTCATTGATGATGGAATGATGGATGAGGTCTAACATTCTTTGTTGGCTGATTTAAAACGTAAGTTGGCTGTTTGTGTTTGGATTGAACTCAACGAATAGAAACATCAATGTGATGATTCTAGGCGAGGATTTAGAACTTGCTCAGATACTAAAATTGATGCATCTCTCAAGGGTTAAGTTTAACTCAATTCAAGAGTGAAAGCTAAAGCTAAGAAATATTACAATCAAGGGAAAAAGGATAGAAACTAAACTAATCCTTGGATAGAGATTTTACAACCAAATATTAATCTAGTGAAACTAAACTCTCACTTAGATATAGATTTCACCACTAAGCTTCAGTTTAGAGCCGTAAGCTTAATTAGGGTACAGATTTCACCACCTAATGAAGGCTTAAGACTCACTTGATCGCCACCCTAATTGGCCTAATTAGAGGAAAGCAAGTAGAGAATTTAGGTAACACTGAGGAGTTTCAAACTCAACTTCAGATTTCACTTAATCATGTCTTTATTTACAAAATGAACCTTTGGACTGCTTACACGAACGCCCAAGGTTCCTCACACACTAGGTAACCTATAGGAGGTTACTTAATGATTCGGAAACTCACTAAGTACACTTGCTTAGCTAAGCACACGGTTTAGTACATAAACGAAACAATGCAAGAGTAAATGAGTACATTAGCTTCAAAATAATTAACTTAAGCTATTTCTTAATGCTTCTAGGCTTGATTAGTCTTGTTTTTCTTCCTAGGAAGGAAAACATACATGGCTGCCATCTCAAAAGAACCAAGCATATGCATGCTTGCCACTTCACGCCATAGTGTGCGATTCTGAGCTTGCAAAGTGGCTTCTTTTCCCTACTCCATGCGGCTATTTCTTCATGGATGAGTCACTTGGTGACTAAGCACTAGTAGACAGCCAAGCACACACTCACCTTGGTGGAGAATACCCACTTAAGCGGGTAGACCTCTTAGGTTAAGAAAACGGATGTAGGGTAGTGTGCAGACCAGCTACTTTGTAGCTATTGGGCCACTGCCTTTTCATAACAAATCTAGGATTTTCTTACATGGGGGGAAACCTTAAGATGCCTAGAAGGCCCCCTTTTGAAAATTAGGATTTGGACATCATGAAGGACCTTAATCAACCAGATCTTTCTAATCGTGCAGTTTCAGGTGCCTAATGGGTAGCTTAATAAAATCAGCTAAACTAGACCCCTTAACGTGCTCTTCTTGGTTTATGCTTAACATGATGAATGAATTAGACAACCCAAATGAACTAACCAAAATAGAATTACAATGATCGGATGTTGTTTAGCCTAAAAAATAAGAAAAACAATACGGTATACAAATTATCCCAAAACTGCAGCCAAGACAGTTTGAGTGCAAGAGCTAAGTTGAATTATCAAACGAAGACCAAACGAGCTAAAACTTGTTTTTCTAAAAGGTGACTTCCTGGAATTTGAACCCATGGCAAATTTTTTGACTTAAACCTCAAAGAGACCTAAGTAATTAAGCTCCAAAACTAGGTATACTGCTGGAATTAATCCGACAACTAGCTCTTCCTAAATTTGCAAAAATCTGATTAAGTCCTTGAACTTTGATGACTAATTTGGATTACCTTGGCTGCCATGGACCTCAAAATTAGAGTACTTTGAGGGATTTACATCATCCTTCCATTGTTAAGAAGGATTTGCCCTCAAATCCAATGGGTAAGCACGGATGGATTGGACTCCGGCTGAAAAATGACTAACCAACCAAATAAGGCTTTCTTGGTTTGAATCTGGTGTGTTTGGAGAGTGACCATGGAGCCATTTGAAAAGGGATATTCTAGTTGCTTTGGACCATTGAAAGGCCACTCTTTGATGGGTGTAAGCTCAAGATGTGTGGCTTTGAAAAGTGGCTTGCTTGAAGTGAGAAAAAAATCAGAATGTTCTCATTTTTATGCTTTGTGGAGTTTGCAATAAAGATAAGTTGAAGCAGGAAGATAACTTGGCTAATGGGAATATCATGGGCACAGTTTCCTTCAGTAGTAAGCAATGACCATAACTTACTCGGAGACATGTTACTAGAGCGAAAGCATTGTTTTTTTGGATCTTCTTTTGGTTCAGTCCAAGTTTGCTGCGAAGGAAGCATGTCACCCTTGTCAGCTTTCACTATGAGTTCCTCTTGCGTTTCCCCGAGATCACCCTCCTCATCTTTATCAATTTCAGACTCTTTCACAGCCTCCCATTCGGCTAATGTGATGAGTCTTCAGTTTGTACAATCCGAGGCCAAGTGCCCAAATCGTTAGCACCTAAAACATCTTGGAATACTCTTAGGAATGGGCTTAGATCTTTCTTGAGGTCGTTGGCTATTTAGTGGGGTTGGGGTTTTTATAGTGTGGAAGGGAATGAACCCGTGGGCGTTATGGAGACAGTTTCCTTCATGGGCGTGTAAGTGGATGGGCAAAAGGAACCCTTCAAATTACTACTTAATTTCTTCGAAGTTCTCACCTTTTCTTTTCCTTTCCTTCTTCTCTTAAACTTGTAATTATTCCACCATTAAAGTGCACAACCTCTCAATTTTGAAATAACCACTTTGAACTTCTCTTGGCCATTAGGGATACAATAATCAAAAACTCGTTTCACCTTAGATAACCAACCTGTGAACTCTTCCACTTTGCCATGAAATTTTGGAATTTCGAAGCAAGCACATCCAATATCAATCAAACCTAGCTTTTCTCCATGCTCATTGATGATGGCATGATGGACGACGTATAGTGTTCTTTGTGGGTTGTTTTGGAACGTAAGTAGGCTATTTGTGTTGGATTTTGTTTAGGATGAACTCAACGAACAGAAACGTGATTGTGGTAATTCTAGGCAAGGATTAAGAACTTACTCTAATTCCAAAATTGATGTATCTCTCAAGGGTTAAGCTTAACTCAATTCAAGAGTGAAAGCTAAAACCAAGAAAGATTACAATCAAGGGAAAAAGGATAGAAGCTAAACTAATCCTTGGATATAGATTTTACCACCAAAGATTAATCTAGTGAAACTAAACTCTCACTTAGGTGCAGATTTCACCGCTAAGCCTGAGTTTAGGGCCCTTAAGCTTAATTCGGATACAAATTTCACCACCTAATAAAGGCTTAAGACTTACTTGATCACCAGTCTAATTGACTTAATTAGAGATAAGGCAGTAGAGAATTCAGGTAACAACATTGAGGAGTTTCAAACTCAACTTTAGATTTCACTTAATCATCACTTTATTTACAAAATGAACCTTTGGACTACTTATACAGATGCCCAAGGTCTTTCCTCACACACTAGGTAAACTTTAGGGGGTTATTTGTTGATTAGGAAACTCACTAAGTTCACTTGCTTAGCTGAGCACACGGTTTGGTACCTCAACAAATCAAAGTAAGAACAAATGAGTACATTGGCTTCAAAATGAATAACTTAAGCTATTCCTTAATGCTTCTAGGCTTGATTAGTTATGTCTTCCTCCCTATGAAGGAAAACATACATGGCTGCCATCTCAAAAGAACCAAGTGTATGCATGGTTGCCACTTCACGCCATAGTGTCCGATTCTTAGCTTGCAAAGTGGCTTTTTTTCCTTACTTCACATGACTGTTTCTCCATGGATGAGCCCCCTGGTGACTAAGCACTAGTAAACAGCCAACCACACACTCACCTTGGTGGAGAAAACCCACCTAAGAGGTTAAACCTCTTAGGTTAAGAAATCGGCTACAAGGTGGCGTGGAGACCGGCTGCTTCGCAGCTTTTGGGCCCGTGTCTTCTGATGACTAATCTAGGATTTTCTTGCATGGGGGGCAACCTCAAAATGTCAACAAACCCCCCCTTTTGAAAATCACAATTTTGACATCATTAAGGACCATAATTAATCAGATCTTTCCAACCATGCAGTTTTAGGTGCCTACCGGGTAGCTCGAAAAAACTAACTAAACTGCACCCCTTAACGTGCTCTTCTTGGTTTGCGCATAACATGATAAATAAAGTAGATATCCTAACTGAACTGACAGAAAAAGAATGACAATGATTTAATGCCGTTTAGTTGAAAAAATAAGAAAAACAATACTAGGTACAAACTGTCCCAAAACTGCAGCCTAGACAGTTTGAGTTTAAGAGCTCAGTTGAATTATCAAACGAAGTCAAAACGAGCTGAAACATGTTTTTCTGGAAAGCTAATCTCTTGGACTTTAAACCCATGACAAATTATTTGACTTAAACCTCAAAGAGGCCTAAGTAATTAAGCTTACAATATCAGGTATGCTGTTGTATTTGATGCGACAACTAGCTCTTGTAGAATTTGCAAAAATCTAATTAAGTCCTTGAACTTTGATCACTAATTTGGATTACCTTGGCTGCCACGTACCTCCAAATTAGAGTTCCTTGAGGGATTTACATCATCCTTCCCTTGTTGAGAAGGAGTTGCCCTCAAATCCAATGGGTAAGCATGGATGGATTGGACTCCGGCTGAAAAATGACAAACCAAGCAAATAAGGCTTTCTTGGTTTGAATCTAGTGGGTTTAGAAAATGGTCATAGAGTCATTTGGGAAGGGATATTCTAGTTTCATTGGGCCATTGAAAGGCCACTCTTTGAAGGGTGTGAGCTCAAGATGTGTGGCTTTGAAAAGTGGCTTGCTTGAAGTGAGAAAAAAATCAGAATGTTCTCGTTCCTTTGGTTTGTGGAGTTTAGAATAATTATGACTTGAAGCAGGAAGATCAACTTGGCTAACAGGAACATCATGGACATAGTTTCCTTCAGTAATAAGTAATGAGCATAACTTACTCGAAAACGTGTTACTAGTGCGAAAGCTTTGTTTTTTTATATCTTCTTTTGGTTCAGTCCAAGTTTGCTCCAAAGGAAGCATGTCACCCTTGTCAGCTTTCACTATGAGTTCCTCTGGAGTTTCCTCACAAACATCCTCCTCATCCTTATCAATTTTGCACTGCTTCACAGCCTCCCATTCGGTTACTCTGATGATTTTTCGGTGTGTACAATTTGAAGCCGGGTACCCAAATTCGTACCAGTTAAAACATATTAGGGTACTCTTAGGAATTGGTTTAGATCTTTCTTGAGGTGGTTGGCTGTTTAGTGGGGCTGGGGTTTTTTATGGAGTGAAAGGGAATGAACCCGTGGGTTTAATGGAGATACTTTGCTCCATGGGCGTGTAAGTCGATAGGCAAAAGGAACCCTTCAACTTACTACTCAATTTCTTCCAGGTTCTCACCTTCTCATTTCCTTTCTTTCTTCTCTCGAACATGTAATTATTCCACTATTGAAGTGCAAAACCTCTAAAACCTTGAAATAATCACTTTGAACTTCTCTTGGCCATTAAGGATACAACAAGCAAAAACTCGTTCCACCTTAGATAACCAACCTATGAGCTCTTCCTCTTGGCCACCAAATTTTGGAATTTTGAAGCAAGCATATCCAATATCAATCAAAGCTCGCTCATTCCCTAAGCTCATTGATGATGGCATAATGGACGAGGTCTAGGGTTCTTTATAGGCTGATTTGAAATGTAAGTAGGCTATTCGCGTTTGGATTTTGTTGCGGATGAATGCAACGAATAGAAATGTGAATGGGATGATTCCTGACAAGGATTCAGAACTTGCTATGATACTAAAATTAATGTATCTCTTAAGGGTTAAACTGAACTTAATTCAAGAGGAAAAGCTAAAACCAAGAAAGATTACAATCAAGGGAAAAAGGATAGAACCTAGACTAATCCTTGGATATAGAATTCACCACCAAAGATTAATCTAGGGAAACTAAACTCTCACTTAGATACAAACTTCACCACTAAGCTTGTGTTTAGGGCCCTTAAGCTTAATTAGGATATAGATTTCATTACGTAATCAAGGCTTAAGACTCACTTGATCGCAGCTCTAATTGGCTTAATTAGAGATAAACAAGTAGAGAATTTAGGTAACAACACTGAGGAGTTTCAAACTCAACTTCAAATTTTACTTAATCATCGCTTTATTTACAAAATGAACTATTAGACTACTTACACGGACACCCAAGGTCTTTCCTCACACACTCGGAAAACCTTTAGGAGGTTGCTCAATGATTAGGAAACTCGCTAAGTACACTTAGCTAAGTATGCAGTTCAATACATAAACGAATCAAAGTAACAACATATGAGTACATTAGCTTCAAAATAAATAACTTAAGCCATTCCTTAATGCTCCTAGGGTTGATTAGCCTTGTTTTCTCCCTAGGAAGGAAAACATATACGGCTGCCATCTCGCAAGGACCAAGCCTATGCATGCTTGCCACTTTACTCCATAATGTTCGATTCTTAGCTTGCAAATTGGCTTCTTTCCTTACTCTACATGGATGTTTCTTAAGCCCTAGTATACAGCCAACCACACACTCACTTTGGTGGAGAAAACGCAGCTAAGTGGGTAAACCTCTTAGGTTAAGAAAACGACTGCGGGGTGGCATGCAGACCGGCTGCTTTGCAGTTATTAGGCCAGTGACTTTTGTTGACTAATCTGGGATTTTCTTACATGGGGTAAATCTCAATATGTCTAGAAACCCCCCTTTTGAAGTTCACAATTTGGACATCATTAAGGACCCTAATCAACAAGATCTTTCCAATCGTGCAGTTTCAGGTGCCTATTAGGCAGCTTTACAAAATCAGCTACGGTGGACACCTTAACGCACTCTTCTTGGTTTGTGCTTAACATGAAAAATAAATTACACATCTTAATTGAACTAACCAAAGAAGAATTACAATGATTGGATGTCGTTTAGTCTAAATAATAAGAAAAACAAACCGGGTACAAACTGTCCCAAAACTGTAGCTTAGACAGTTTGAGTTTGAGAGCTAAGTTGAATTATAAAACAAAGTCCAAATGAGCTGAAACTTGTTTTATGAAAAGCTAACTTCCTTGACTTTAAACCCATGGAAAATTATAAAAAGGCCTAAGTAATTAAGGTCACAAAACCAGGTGTGCTCATTTTCTTCCAAGTTCTCACCTTCTCTTTTTCTTTCTTTCTTCTGTTAAACTTATAATTATTCCACCGTTGAAGTGCACAACCGCTCAATCTTGAAATAACCACTTTGAACTTCCCTTGGGTATTAAGGATGCAACAAGCAAAAATGCATTCCACCTTTGATAACCAACCTATGAACTCTCCCTCTTGGCCACAAAATATTTGAATTTTGATGCAAGCATGTCCAATATCAATCAAAGCTAACTCTTTCTCTAAGATCATTGATGATGGCATGATGGGCGAGGCCCAAGCTTCTTTGTGGGCTTATTTGAAATGCAAGTAGGCTGTTTGCGTTCGGATTTTGTTTGGGATGAACTGAACGAATCGAAACGTTAATGTCATGATTCCAGACAAGGATTTAGAACTTGCTCTGATACTAAAATTGATGTATCTCTCAAGGGTTAAGTTTAATTCAATTCAAGAGTGAAAGCTAAAACTAAGAAAGATTACAATCAATGAAAAAAGAATAGAAACTAAACTAATCCATCGATACAGATTTTACCACCAAAGATTAATCTAGTGAAACAAAACTCTCACTTACATATAGATTTCACCACTAAGCTTAAGTTTAGAGCCCTAAGCTTAATTAAGATATAGATTTCATCACCTATTTAAGGCTTAAGACTCACTTGATCACCACTCTGATTGGCCTAATTAGAGGCAAGCAAGTAGAGAATTTAGGTAACAACGCTAAGGAGTTTAAAACTTAACTTTAGATTTCACTTATTCAGCACTTTATTCACAAAATGAACCTTTGGACTACTTAGCACGATCGCCCAAGGTATTTTCGAACACACTAGGTAACCTATAGGAGGTTACTTAATGATTAGGAAACTCAGTAAGTACACTTGCTTAGCTAAGCACACAGTTTAGTACATAAGCGAATCAAAGCAAGAACAAATGAGTACATTAACTTCAGAATAATTAACTTAAGCTATTTCTTAATGCTTCTAGGCTGGATTAGTCTTGTTTTTCTTCTTAGGAAGGAAAACATACACGGTTGCCATATCAAAAGAACCAAGCGTATGCATGCTTGTCACTTTGTGCCATAGTGTTCAATTTTTAGCTTACAAAGTGGCTTCTTTTCCCTACTCCACGTAGTTGTTTCTTCATGGATGAGTCACTTGGTGACTAAGTACTAGTAGACAGCCAAGCACACACTCACCTTGGCGGAGAAAACCCACCTAAGTGGATAAACCTCTTAGGTTAAGAAAATAGCTACAGGGTGGTGTGCAGACCGGCTGCTTTATAGCTATTAGGCCACTGCCTTTTCATGACTATTCTAGGATTTTCTTGCATGGGGGGAAACATCAACATGCCTAGAAGCCTCCCTTTTGAAAATCATGATTTAGACATCATTAAGGACCTTAATCAACCAGATCTTTCTAACCGTGCAGTTTCAGGTGCCTACTAAGCAGCTTAACAAAATTAGTTAAACTGGACTGCTTAACATGCTCTTCTTAGTTTGTGCTTAACACGACAAATAAATTAGACATCCCAAATGAACTAACAAAAAAAGAATTGCAATGATTGAATGTGCTTTAACGTAAAAAATAGGAAAAATAAAACCAGGTACAAACTGTCCCAAAACTGTCGCTAAAACAGTTTGGGTGCAAGAGCTAAGTTGAATTGCCAAACGAAGACCAAACGAGCTGAAATTTGTTTTTCTAGAAATATGACTTCCTGGAATTTAAACCCATGACTAATATTTTAACTTAAACTTCAAAGAGGCCAAAGTAATTAAGCTCCAAAGCAAGATATAGTGCTGGATTTAATCCGACAACTAGCTCTTCCTGAATTTGCAAAAATCTGATTAAGTCCTTAGATGTTGATGGCTAATTTAGATTACCTTGGCTGCCATGGACCTCCAAATTAGGGTTCCTTAAGGGATTTACATCATCCTTTCCTTGTTGAGAAGGATTTCCCCTAAAATCCAATGGGTAAGCATGGATGGATTGGACTTCGGTTGAAAAATGACTAACCAAGCAAATAAGGCTTTCTTGGTTTGAATCTAGTGAGTTTGAAAAGTGGTCATGGAGTCGTTTAGGAAGGGATATTCTAGTTGCTTTAGACCACTGAAAGGCCACTCTTTGATGGGTGTAAGCTCAAGATGTGTGGCTTTGTAAAGTGGCCTGCTTGAAGTGAGAAAAAAATCAGAATGTTCTCATTTTTATGGTTTGTGGAGCTCACAATAATCGTAAGTTGAAGCAGGAAGATCAAGTTAGCTAACGGGAATATCATAGGCACAGTTCCCTTTAGTAATAAGCAATGACCATAACTTACTCGGAAACGTGTTACTAGAGTGAAAGATTTGTTTTTTTGTATCTTCTTTTGGTTCAGTCCAAGTTTGCTCCAAAGGAAGCATGTCACCGTCGTCATCTTTCACTATGAGTTCCTCTTGCGTTTTCTCAAGATCATCCTCCTCGTTGTTATCAATTTCGGACTCTTTCACAGCCTCCCATTCGGCTAATGTGATGATTCTTCGGTGTGTATAATCCGAAGCCAAGTGCTCAAATCCTTAGCACTTAAAACAACTTGGGATACTCTTAGGAATGGGTTTAGTTCTTTCTTGAGCTCGTTGGCTATTTAGTGGGGCTGGGGTTTTTTATGGTGTGGAAGGGAATGAACCCGTGGGCTTAATGGAGACACTTTCCTTCACAGGCGTGTAAGTGGATGGGCAAAAAGAACCCTTCAACTCGCAACTCAATTTCTTATAAGTTCTCACCTTCTCTTTTCGTTTCTTTCTTCTCTTAAATTTGTAATTATTCCACCATTGAAGGGCATAACTTCCCAATCTTGAAATAACCACTTTGAACTTCTCTTGGTCATTGAGTATACAAGCTGCAAAAACTAGTTTCACCTTGGACAACTAACCTATGAACTCTTCCTCTTGCCATGAAATTTTGGATTTTCAAGGTAAGCATGTCCAATATCAATCAAAGCTAGCCCTTTCTCCAAGCTCATTGATGATGGCATGATGACCGAGGTCTAGGGTTCGTTATGGGCTGATTTGAAACGTAAGTAGCCTGTTTGTGTTTGGATCATTTTTATGATGAACTCAATGAATAGAAATGTGAATGTGATTATTCCAGGCAAGGATTCAGAACTTGCTCTGGTGCCAAAATTAATGTATCTCTCAAGGGTTAAGCTTAACTCAATTCAAGAGTCGAAGCAAAAACCAAGAAAGATTACAATCAAGGGAAAAAGGTTAGAAACTAAACTAATCCTTGGATATAGATTTCACCACCAAAGATTAATCTAGTGAAACTAAACTCTCACTTGGATACAAATTTCACCACAAAGCACAAACCTTGAGTTTGGGGCCCTTAAGCTTAGTTAGGATATAGATTTCACCACCTAATGAAGGCTTAACACTGACTTGATCACCACTCCCATTGGCCTACTTAGAGATAAGCAAGTAGAAAATTTAGGTAACAACACTACGGAATTTCAAACTCAACTTTAGATTTCACTTAATCATCACTTTATTTATAAAATGAACCCTTGAAGTACTTATATGGACGATCGGGGTCTTTCCTCACACACTAGGTAACCTTTAGGAGGTTACTTAATGATTAGGAAACTCACTAAGTATACTTGCTTGGCTAAGCACATGGTTTAGTGCATAAACGAATCAAAGTAAGAACAAATGAGTACATTAGCTTCAAAATAATTAACTTCAGCTATTCCTTTATGCTTCTAGGCTTGATTAGTCATGTTTTCCACCCTAGAAAGAAAAACATACATGGCTGCCATCTCAAAAGAACCAAGCGTATGCATGCTTGCCACTTTATGTCATAGTGTCCGATTCTTAGCTTGCAAAGTGGCTTCTTTTCCTTAATCCACATGACTATTTCTTCATGGATAAGTCACCTGGTGACCAAGCACTAGTAGATAGCCAAGCACACACTCACGTTGGCGGAGAAAACCCACCTAAGAGGGTAACCCTCTTAGGTTAAGAAAACGGCTGCAGTGTGGCGTGCAGACCGGCTACTTTGCAGCTATTAGGTTAGTGCTTTTTGGATGACTAATCTAGGATTTTCTTGCATGGGGGAGAACCTCCAGATTTCTAAAAACCCCCCTTTTGAAAATCACAGTTTGGACTTCATTGAGGACCTTAATCAACCAGATCTTTCCAACCATGCAGTTTCAGGTGCCTACTAGGCAGCTTGAAATAACAAGCTAAATTGGACCCATTCATGTGCTCCTCTTGGTTTGTGCTTAACATGACGAATAAACTAGACGTCTTAGTTGAACTAACAAAAAAAGAATTACAATGATTGGATGTCGTTTACTCTAAATAATAAGAAAAACAATTCGGGTACAAACTGTCCCAAAACTGCAGCCTGGACAGTTTGAGTTTGAGAGCTAAGTTGAATTATAAAACAAAGTCCAAATAAACTGCTTGTTCTTCTAGAAACCTAACTTCCTTGACTTTATACCCATGGAAAATTATTTGACTTAAACATCAAAAAGGCATAAGTAATTAATGTCACAACATTGGGTATGCTGCTGGATTTAATCCGACAACTAGCACTTCATGAATTTGCAAAAATCTAATTAAGCCCTTGAACTTTGATGACTAATTTGGATTAACTTGAATTCCATGGACCTCCAAATTAGAGTTCGTCAAGGGATTTACATCATACTCCCCTTGTTGAGAAGGATTTGCCCTCAAATCCAATGGGTAGGCGTGGATGGATTGGATGACGACTGAAAAATGACTAACTAGCTAAACAAGGCTTTCTTTGTTTGAATCTAGTGGGTTTGGAAAAAGGTCATGGAGTCACTTGGGAAGGGTTATTCTAGTTGCTTTGGAGCATTGAAAGGCCACTCTTTGAATGGTGTAAGCTTAAGATGTATGGCTTTGAAAAGTGGCTTGCTTGAAGTGAGAAAAAAATCAGAATGTTCCCGTTCCTCTTGAATTTCCTCAAGATCATCCTCCTCATCCTTATCAATTTCGGACTCTTTCGTAGCCTCCCATTTGATTAATGTGATGATTCTTTAGTTTGTACAATCTGAAGCCAAGTGCCCAAATCCTTAGCACCTAAAACATCTTCGGATACTCTTAGGAATGGGTTTAGATCATTCTTGGGGTGGTTGCTACTTAGTGGGGCTGGGGTTTTTTGTGGTGTGGAAGGGAATGAACCCATGGGCTTAACAAAGACACTTTCCTTCATTGGCATGTAAGTGGATGGGCAAAAAGCACCCTTCAACTTACTACTCAATTTCTCTCATGTTCTCACCTTCTCTTTTCCTCTCTTTCTTCTATCAAACTTGTAATTATTCTGCCATTGAAGTGCAAAACCTCTCAATCTTGAAATAACCACTTTGAACATCTCCTGGCCATTAAGGATACAACAAGTAAAAACTTGTTCCACCTTAGAGAATCAACTTGTGAACTCTTCCTAGTTGCCATGAAATTTTGGAATTTGGAAGTAAGCATATCCAATATCAATCAAAGCTAGCTCTTTCTCCAAGCTTGTTGATGATGGCATGATGGACGAGGTCTAGGGTTCTTTGTGGGCTGATTTGAAACGTAAGTAGGCTGTTTGTGTTTGGATTTTGTTTGGGATGAACTCTATGAACAACAGCGTGAATGTGATGATTCCAACTAAGGATTCAGAACTTGCTCCGATACCAAACTTGATGTATCTCTCAAGTGTTGAGCTTAACTCAATTCAAGAGTGAAAGCTAAAATAGAGAAAGATTACATTTAAGGGAAAGAGGATATAAACTAAACTAATCCTTGGATACAAATTTCACCACCAAAGGTTAATATAGTGAAACTAAACTCTCCCTTAGATATATATTTCACCACTAAGCTTAAGTTTAGGGCCCTTAAGCTTAATTAGGATATTGATTTCACCACTTAATCAAGGCTTAAGACTCACCTGATCACCACTCTAATCGGCCTAATTAGAGATCAGCAAGTAGAGAATTTAGGTAACGACACTGAGGGGTTTTAAACTCAACTTCATATTCACTTAATCATCACTTTATTTACAAAATGAACCTTTGGGTTACTTATATGGATGCCCAACATCTTTCCTCACGCACTAGGTAACCTTAAGGAGGTTACTTAATGATTAAGAAACTCACTAAGTACACTTGCTTTGGTAAGCACACGGTTTAGCACACAAACGAATCAAAGTAAGAACAAATGAGTATGTTGGCTTCAAAATAATTAACTTTAGCTATTCCTTAATGCTTCTAGGCTTGATTAGTCATGTTTACCTCCCTATGAAGGAAAGCATACACGACGACTATCTCAAAAGAACCAAGCACATGCATGCAAGCCACTTCACGCCATGGTGTCCGATTCTTAGCTTATAAAGTGGGTCTTTTCCTTACTGCACATGGTATTTCTTCATGGATGAGTCACTTGGTAACTAAGCAATAGTATATAGTGAAGCACATGCTCACCGTCATGGAGAAAACCCACCGAAAAGGGTAAATCTCTTAGGTTAAAAAGACGGCTGTAGGGTGGTGTGCAGACCGGCTACTTTGCAGCTGTTAGGCCACTACCTTTTGATGACTAATATGGGATTTTCTTGCATGCAGGGACACCTCAATATGTCTAGAAACCCCTCTTTTGAAAATCACAATTTGGACATCACTAAGCACCTTAATCAACCAGATTTTTCCAACCGTGCAGTTTCATGTGCCTACTGGGCAGCTTGATAAAATCAGCTAAACTGGACCCCTTAATATGCTCTTCTTGGTTTGCACATAACATGATAAATAAACTAAATATCCTAACTAAACTAACATAAAAACAATTACAATGATTGGATGTCGTTTAATGATAAAAATAAGAAAAACAATACCAGGTATAAACTGCCCCGAAACTATTGCCTAGACATCTTGAGTTTAAAAGCTAAGTTGAATTGCCAAACGAAGTCCAAACGAGCTAAGTTTAATCTGATTAAGTCCTTGAACTTTGATGACTAATTTGGATTGCCTTGGCTGCTATGGACCTCCAAATTAGAGTTCCTTCAGGAATTTACATCATCCTCCTCTTGTTGAGAAGGATTTGCCCTCAAATCCAATGGGTAAGCATGGATGGATTGCACTCTGGCTGAAAATGACTAACCAAGCAAATAAGGCTTTCTTGGGTTGAATCTAGTGGGTTTGGAAAATGGTAATGGAGGCACTTGGGAAGGGATATTCTAGTTGCTTTGGACCATTGAAAGGCCACTCTTTGAAGAGTGTAAGCTCAAGATGTGTGGCTTTGAAAAGTGGCTTGCTTGAAGTGAGAAAAAAATCCAAATGTTCTCGTTCCTTTGGTTTGTGGGGTTTAGAATAATCATAAGTTGAAGCAAGAAGATCAACTTAGCTAACAGGAACATCATGGGCTCAGTTTCCTTCATTAATAAGCAATGACCATAACTTACTCGGAAACATGTTACTAGGGCAAAAGTTTTGTTTTTTTATATCTTCCTTTGGTTAGTCCAAGTTTGCTCCAAAGGAAGCATGTCACCCCCCTCAGCTTTTAATATGAGTTCCTCTTGAGTTTCCTTAAGATCATCCTCCTCATCCTTATCAATTTTGGACTCTTTCACAGCCTCCGATTTGGCTAATGTGATGATTCTTAGGTTTGTATAATCCGAAGCCAAGTGCCCAAAACCTTAGCACTTAAAACAACTTGGGATACTCTTTGAAATGGGTTTAGATATTTCCTAAGGTGGTTGGCTGCTTAGTGGGGCTGGGGCTTTTCATGGTGTGGAAGGGAATTAACCCATGGGCTTAACGGAGACACTTTCTTTCCTGGGCATGTAAGTGGATGGGCAAAAGGAACCCTTCAACTTACTACTCAATTTCTTCCAAGTTCTCACCTTCTCTTTTCCTTTCTTTCTTTTGTTAAACTTGTAATTGTTCCACCATTGAAGTGCAAAATCTCTTAATCTTGAAATAACCACTTTGAACTTCTCTTAGCCATTAAGGATACAACAAGCAAAAACTCATTCCACCTTAGATAACCAACTTATGTACTCTTCCTGTTGGCCATGAATTTTTAGAATTTCAAAGCAAGCATATCCAATATCAATCAAAGCTAGCTCTTTCTCCAAGGTCATTGATGATGGCATGATGGACGAGGCATAGGGTTTTTTGTGGGCTAATTTGGAACGTAAGTAGGCTGTTTGTATTTGGATTTTGTTTGGGATGAACTCAACGAACAAAAACATGCATGTGATGATTCCAAGTAAGGATTCAGAACTTGCTCTGATACCAAAATTGATGTATCTCTCAAGTGTTAAGCTTAACTCAGTTCTAAAGTGAAAGCTAAAACCAAGAAAGATTACAACTAAGGGAAAAAGAATATAAACTAAACTAATTCTTAGATACAAATTTCACCAACAAAGGTTAATCTAGTGAAACCAAAGTCTCTCTTAGATAAAGATTTAACCACTAAGCCTGCATTTAGGGCCCTTAAACTTAATGATGATATCGATTTCACCACCTAATCAAGGCTTAAGACTCACTTGATCACCACTCTAATCGGCCTAATGAGAGATAAGCAAGTAGAGAATTTAGGTAACAACACTAAGGGGTTTTAAACTCAACTTTTGATTTCACTTAATCATCACTTTATTTACAAAATGAACGTTTGGGTTACTTATATGGATGCCCTACATCTTTCCTCGCGCACTAGGTAATCTTAAGGAGGTTACTTAATGATTAGGAAACTCACTATGTACACTTGCTTTGCTAAGCACACGGTTTAGTACACAAACGAATCAAAGTAAGAACAAATGAGTATGTTGGCTTCAAAATAATTAACTTTAGCTATTCCTTGATGGTTCTAGGCTTGACTAGTCATGTTTACCTCCCTATAAAGGAAAGCATACACGACTGCCATCTCAAAAGAACCAAGCGTATGCATGCTTGCCACTTCACGGCATGGTGTTTGATTCTTAGCTTATAAAGTTGTTCTTTTCCTTACTGCACATGGTATTTCTTCATGGACGAGTCACTTGGTGACTAAGCACTGGTAGACAGTGAAGCACACACTCACCGTCATGGAGAAAACCCACCTAAGCGGGTAAACCTCTAAGGTTAAGAAAACGGCTGCAGGGTGGTATGCAGACCGACTGCTTTGTAGCTATTGGGCCTCTGCCTTTTGATGACTAATCTGGGATTTTTTTTACATCGGTGGGAAAACGCAAGATGCCTAGAAGCCCCCCTTTTGAAAATCACAATTTGGACATCATTAAGGACCTTAATCAACCAGATCTTTCTAACCATGCAGTTTCAGGTGCCTACTACGCAGCTTAACAAAATCAGCTAAACTGGACCCCTTAACGTACTCTTCTTGGTTTGTGCTTAACATGACAAATAAATTAAACATCCAAAATGAACTAACAAAAAAAGAATTACAAGAATGGGATTTTGTTTATCCAAAAAAATAAGGAAAATAAGACCGAGTACAAACTATCCCAAAACTGCAGCCAGGACAGTTTAATTGTAAGAGCTAAGTTGAATTATCAAATGAAGGCCAGACGAGCTAAAACTTGTTTTTCTAGAAAGCTAACTTCCTGGAATTTAAACCCATGGTAAATTATTTGACTTAAATCTCAAAGAAGCCTAAGTAATCAAGCTCCAAAACCACGTATGCTGCTGGATTTAATCCGACAACTAGCTCTTCCTGAATTTGCAAAAATCTAATTAAGTCCTTAAACTTCGATGACTAATTTGGATTACCTTGGCTACCATGGACCTCCAAATTAGAGTTCCTTAAGGGATTTACATCATCCTTCCCTTGTTAAGAAGGAGTTGCCCTCAAATCCAATGGGTAAGCATGAATGGATTGGACTGCAGCTGAAAAATGACTAACCAAGCAAATAAGGCTTTCTAGATTTGAATCTAGTGAGTTTGGAAAGTGGTCATGGAGTCATTTGGGAAGGGATATTCTGGTTGCTTTAAACCATTGAAAGGCCACTCTTTGATGGGTGGAAGCTCAAGATGTGTGGCTTTTAAAAGTGGCCTGCTTGAAGTGACAAAAAATAGAATGTTCTTGTTTCCATGGTTTGTGGAGTTTAGAATAATCATAAGTTGAAACAGGAAGATCAACTTAGCCAACGCGAATATCATGGACACAGTTTCCTTTAGTAATAAGCAATGAGCATAACTTATTCAGAAACGTGTTACTAGAGCAAAAGCTTTATTTTTTTTTTTGTCTTCTTTTGGTTCAGTCCAAGTTTGCTCCAAAGGAAGCATGTCACCCTCGTCAGCTTTCACTATGAGTTCTCTTATGTTTCCTCAAGATCATCCTCCTCATCCTTATCAATTTCGGACTCTTTCACAGCCTTTCATTCGGCTAATGTGATGATTCTTTTGTTTGTACAATCCAAAGCCAAGTGTCCAAATCCTTAGCACTTAAAACATCTTGGAATACTCTTAGGAATGGGTTTAGATCTTTCTTGAGGTGGTTGGTTGTTTAGTGGAGCTGGAGTTTTTTATGGTGTGGAAAGGAATGAACCTGTGGGCTTAATGCAGACACTTTCCTCCATGAGCGTGTAAGTGGACGGGCAAAAGGAATCCTTCAACCTGCTACTGAATTTCTTCCTAGTTCTCACCTTCTCTTTTCCTTTCTTTCTTCTCTTAAACTTGTAATTATTCCACCATTAAAGTGCACAACCTCTCAATTCTAAAATAACCACTTTGAACTTCTCTCGGTCATTAGGGATACAACAAGCAAAAACTCGTTTCACCTTAGATAACCAACCTATGAACTCTTCCACTTGGCTATGAAATTTTAGAATTTCGAGGCAAGCATATCCAATATCAATCAAAGCTAGCTTTTTCTCCAAGTTCCTTGATGATGGCAAGATGGATAGGATGCTGGGTTCTTTGTGGGCTATTTTGAAACGTAAGTAGGCAGTTTGGGTTTGGATTTGTTTAGGATGAACTCAACGAACAGAAACGTGAATGTGATGATTCCAGGAAAGGATTAAGAACTTGCTCTGATACCAAAATTGATGTATCTCTCAAGTGTTAAGCTTAACTCAATTCAAGAGTTAAGCTTAACTTAATTCAAGAGTGAAAGCTCAAACCAAGAAACATTACAAGTAAGGGAAAAAGGATAGAAACTAAACTAATCCTTGGATACAGATTTCACTACCAAAGATTAATCTGGTGAAACTAAACTCCCACTTAGGTACAGATTTCACCACTAAGCTTGAGTTTAAGGCCCTTAAGCTTAATTGGGATACATATTTCACCACCTAATGAAGGCTTAAGACTCACTTGATCACCACTCTAATTACCCTAATTAGAGATACGCAAGTAGAGAATTTAGGTAACAACGCTGAGGAGTTTCAAACTCAACTTTAGATTTCACTTAATCATCACTTTATTTACAAAATGAACCTTTGGACTACTTATACGGATGCCCAAGGTCTTTCCTCACACACTAGGTAAACTTTAGGAGGTTACTTAATGATTAGGAAACTCACTAAGTGCACTTGCTTAGCTGGGCACACAGTTTAGTGCATAAACAAATCAAAGCAAGAATAAATGAGTACATTAGCTTCAAAATAAATAACTTAAGCTATTCCTTAACACTTCTAGGGTTGATTACTCATGGTTTCCCCCAAAGGAAGGAAAACATACATGACTGCCATCTCAAAAGAACCAAGTGTATGCATGCTTGCCACTTCATGCCACAGTGTCCGATTCTTAGCTTGCCAAGTGGCTTCTTTTCCTTACTCCACATGACCGTTTCTTTGTGGATGAGCCACCTGGTGACTAAGCACTAGTAGATAGCCAACCACACACTCACCTTGGTGGAGAAAACCTACCTAAGAGGGTAAACCTCTTAGGTTAAGAAATCGGCTGCAAGGTGGCGTGCAGACCGGCTGCCTTGCAGCTATTGGGCCTGTGCCTTTTGATGACTAATCTAGGATTTTCTTGCTTGGGGGGAAACCTCAAGATGTCAACAAACCCCCCTTTTGAAACTCATGATTTGGACATCATTATGGACCTTAATCAACTCGATCTTTCCAACCATGCAGTTTCAGGCGCCTACTGGGCAGCTTGACAAGATTAGCTAAACTGGACCCCTTAAGGTGCTCTTCTTGGTTTGTGCATGACATGATAAATAAACTAGATATCTAACTGAACTAACAGAAAAAGAATTACCATGATTGGATATCATTTAATCTTTAAAAAAAAGAAAAACAATACCGGGTACAAACCGTCCCAAAACTGCAGCCTGGACAGTTTGAGTTTAAGAGCTAAGTTGAATTATCAAAAGAAGTCAGAATGAGCTGAAACTTGTTTTTCTGGAAAGCTAACCTCTTGGAATTTAAATCCATGACAAATTATTTGACTTAAATCATAAAGAGGCCTAAGTAATTAAGCTTACAATGCCAAGTATGCAGCTACATTTTACCCGACAACTAGCTCTTCTAGAATTTACAAAAATTTGATTAAGTCCTTGAACTTTGATCACTAATTTGGATTACCTTGGTTGCCATGGACCTTAAGCATGGATGGATTGGACTCCAGCTAAAAAATGACAAACCAAGCAAATAAGGCTTTCTTGGTTTGAATCTAGTGGGTTTAGAAAATATTCGTGGAGTTGTTTAGGAAGGGATATTCTAGTTGCTTTTGACCATTGAAAGGCCACTCTTGGAAGGGTGCAAGCTCCAGATGTGTGGCTTTGAAAAGTGGCTAGCTTGAAGTGAGAAAAAAATTAGAATGTTCTCGTTCCTTTGGTTTGTGGAGTTTAGAATAATCATAAGTTGAAGCAGGGGGATCAACTTGGCTAACAGGAACATCATGGGCACAGTTTCATTCAGTAATAAGCCATAAGCATAACTTACTAGGAAATGTGTTACTCGAGTGAAAGCTTTGTTTTTTTCAGGTCTTCTTTTGGTTCAGTCCAAGTTTGCTCCAAAGGAAGCATGTCATCCTCGTCAGCTTTCACTATGAGTTCCTCTTGAGTTTTCTCAAGATCATCCTCCCCATCCTTTTCAATTTCGGACTCTTTCACAGCCTCTCATTTGGCTAATGTGATGATTTTTCGGTGTGTACAATTCGAAGCCGTGCGCCCAAATCCTTACCAGCTAAAACATCTTAGGATACTCTTAGGAATGGGTTTAGATCTTTCTTGAGGTGGTTAGCTATTTAGTAGGGCTGGGGTTTTTTATGGTGTGGAAGGGAATGAAGCCGTGGGCTTAATGGAGACACCTTGCTTCATTGGTGTGTAAGTGGATGGGCAAAAGGAACCCTTCCACTTACTACTCAATTTCTTCCAAGTTCTCACCTTCTCATTTCCTGTCTTTCCTCTCTCAAACTTGTGATTATTCCACCATTGAAGTGCAAAACCCCTTAATCTTGAAATAACCAACTATAACTTCTCTTGGTCATTAAGGATACAATAAGAAAAAAACTCGTTCCATCTTAGATAGCCAACCTGTGAACTCTTCCTCTTGGCCACAAAATTTTGGAATCTCGAAGCAAGCATATCCAATATCAATCAAAGTTTGCTCTTTCTCCAGGCTCATGGATGATGGCATGATGGACGAGGTCTAGGGTTCTTTATGGGCTGATTTGAAATGTAAGTAGGTTGTTTGTGTTTGGATTTTGTTTGGGATGAACTTAACGAACAGAAACATGAATGAGATGATTCCAGGCAAGGATTCAGAACTTGCTCTGATACCGAAATTAACGTATCTCTCAAGGGTTAAGCTTAACTCAATTCAAGAGTGAAAGCTAAAACAAAGAAAGATTACAATCAAGGCAAAAAGGATAGAAACTAAACTAATCCTTGGATATAGAAATCACCACCCAAGATTAATCTAGTGAAACTAAACTCTCACATAGGTACAGACTTCACCACTAAGCTTGAGTTCAGGGCCCTTAGGCTTAATTACGATATAGATTTCACCACCTAATCAAGGCTTAAGACTCACTTGATCGCCACTTTAATTGGCCTAATTAGAAATAAGCAAGTAGAGAATTTGGGTAACAACACTGAGGAGTTTCAAACTCAACTTCAGATTTACTTAATCATCACTTTATTTTCAAAATGAACCATTAGACTACTTACACTGATGCCCAAGGTCTTTCCTCACACACTTGGTAACCTTTAGGAGCTTGCTTAATGATTAGGAAACTCACTAAGTGCACTTACTTAGCTAAGCACGCGGTTTAGTACATAAAAAAATCAAACCAAGAATAAATGAGTACATTAGCTTCAAAAAAATTAACCTAAGCCATTCCTTAATGCTTCTAGGCTTGATTAGTCTTGTTTTCCACCCTAGGAAGGAAAACATATACGGTTGCCATCTCAAAAGAACCAAGCGTATGGATACTTGCCACTTCACGTCATAGTGTCTGATTCTTAGCTTGCAAAGTGGCTTCTTTTCCTTACTCCACATGGCTGTTCTTATGGATGAGTTGCCTAGTGACTAAGCACTAGTATATAGCCAACTATACACTCAATTTGGTGGAGAAACCCAACCTAACAGGGTAAACCTCTTAGGTTAAGAAAACAGCTACAGGGTGACGTGTAGACCGGCTGCTTTGCAGCTATTGGGCCAGATACTTTTGCTAACTAATCTAGGATTCTCTTGCATGGGGGAAACCTCAATATGTCTAGAAACCCTCCTTTTGAAAATCACGATTTGGACATCATTAAGGACCCTAATCAACAAGATCTTTCAAACCGTGCAGTTTTAGATGCCTACTAGGTAGCTTGACAAAATCAGCTAAGCTGGACACCTTAATGTGCTTATTGGTTTGCACTTAACATGACAAATCAACTACACCTCCTAACTGAACTAACAAAAAAAGAATTACAATGATTAGATGTCATTTAATCTGAAAAATAAGAAAAACAATAGCAGGCACAAATTGTCCCAAAATTGCATCCTGGATAGTTTGAGTTTAAGACCTAAATTGAATTATCAAACGAAGTCCAAACGAGCTGAAACTTGTTTTCCTAGAAAACTGACGCCTTGAAATTTAAACCCATAGCACATTATTTAACTTAAACCTCAATATTCCCAAGTAGTTAAGCTCACAATACCGGGTGTTATGTTGGATTTAAACCGATAACTAGCTCTTCCTAAATTTATAAAAATCCGATTAAGTCCTCAAACTTTGATGCCTAATTTTGATTACCTTGGCTGCCATGGACCTCCAAATTAGAGTTCCTTATCATTCTCGCCTTATTGAGAAGGATTTGCACTCAAATCCAATGGGTAAGCATGGACGGATTGGGCTCCGGTGAAAAAATGGCTAACCAAGAAAATAAGGCTTTCTTGGTTTGAATCCAGTGGGTTTGGAAAATGGTCATGGAGTCGCTTAGGAAGGGATATTCTACTTGCTTTAGACTTATGAAAGGCCACTCTTTGAAGGGTGTAAGCTCAAGATGTGTGGCTTTAAAAGGTGGCTTGCTTGAAGTGAGAAAAAAAATCAGAATGTTCCCATTCCTTCGGTTTGTGGCATTTGGAATAATCATAAGTTGAACCAAGATGACCAACTTAGCTAACGTGAACATCATGGGCACCAGTAATAAGCAATGAGCATAACTTACACGAAAATGTGTTACAAGAGCGAAAGCTTTGTTTTTTTTTTATCTTCTTTTGGTTCAGTCCATGTTTGCTCCAACGGAAGCATGTCACCCACGTCAGCTTTTACTATGAGTTCCTCTTGAGTTTCCTCGAGAACATCCTCCGCGTCCTTATCAATTTCAGACTATTTCACAGCCTCCCATTTGGTAAATGTTATGATTCTTCAGTTTGTGCAATTTAAGGCCAAGTGCCCAAACCCTTACCCCTTGAAACCTCTTAGGACACTCTCAGGAATGGGTTTAGATCTTTCTTAAGGTCGTCGGCTGTTTAGTGGGGCTGCGGTTTTTTATGGTGTGGAAAGGAATGAACTCGTGGGCTTAATGGAGACACTTTCCTTCATGGGCGTGTAAGTGGAAGGGCAAAAGGAATCCTTCAACTTACCACTCAATTTCGTCCAAGTTCTCACCTTTTCTTTTCCTTTCGTTCTTCTGTTAGACTTATAATTGTTCCACCATTAAAGTGCACAACCTCTCAATTTTGAAACGACCACTTTGAAGTTCTCTTGGTCATTAGGGATACAACACGCAAAAACTCGTTTCACCTTAGCTAACCAACATGTGAACCCTCCCTCTTGGGCACGAAATTTTGGAATTTGAAGGCAAGCATATCCAATATCAATCAAAGCTAGCTCTTTCTCCAAGCTCATTGATGATGGCATGATCCACGAGGTGTAGGGTTCTTTGTGGGCTGTTCTGAAACGTAAGTAGGCTGTTTGTGTTTGGATTTTGTTTAGGATGAACTCAATGAATAGAAACGTGAATATGATGATTCCAGGCAAGGATTAAGAACTTGCTCTGGCACCAAAATTGATGCATCTCTCAAGGGCTAAGCTTAACTCAATTCAAGAGTAAAAGCTTAAACCAAGAAAGATTACAATCAAGGGAAAAAGGATAGAAACTAAACTAATCCTTGGATACAGATGTCACCACCAAAGATTAATCTAGTGAAACTAAACTCTCATTTAGGTACAGAATTCACCACTAAGCTTGAGTTTAGGGCCCTTAAGCTTAATTAGGATATAGATTTCACCAACTAATCGAGTCTTAAGACTCACTTGATCGCCACTCTAATTGGCCTAATTGGAGATAAGTAAGTAGAGAATTTGGGTAACAACACTGAGGAGTTTCAAACTCAGCTTCAGATTTACCTAATCATCACTTTGTTTTCAAAATGAACCCTTAGGAGGTTACTTAATGATTAGGAAACTCACTAAGTACACCTACTTAGCAAAGCACGCAGTTTAGTACATAAACGAATCAAAGCAAGAACAAATAAGTACATTAGCTTCAAAATAATTAACTTAAGCCATTCCTTAATGCTTCCAGGCTTGACTAGTCTTGTTTTCCTCCCTAGGAAGGAAAACATATATGGCTGCCATATCAAAAGAACCAAGCGTATGCATGCTTGCCACTTCATGCCATAGTGTCCGATTCTTAGCTTGCAAAGTGGCTTCTTTTCCTTACTCCACATGGTTGTTTCTTCATGGATGAGTCACCTATCGACTAAGCACGAGTGTACAGCCAACCACACACTCACTTTGGTGGCGAAAAACCACCTAAGAGGGTAAACCTCTTAGGTTAAAAAACGGCTGTCGGGTGACGTGCAGACCGGTTGCTTTGCCGCTATTAGGCCAGAAACTTTTGTTGACCAATCTAGGATTTTATTGCATGGAGGAAACCTCAATGTCTAGAAACCCTCCTTTTGAAAATGATGATTTGGACATCATTAAGGACCCTAATCAACAAGATCTTTTAAACCATGCAGTTCCAAGTGGCTACTAGGCAGCTTGACAAAATCAGCTGAGCTGGACCCCTTAACGTGCTTATTTGTTTGCGCTAAACATGACAAATAAACTACACCTCCTAAATGAACTAACAAAAAAAGAATCACAATGATTGGATGTCGTTTAGTCTGAAAAACAAGAAAAAAAAATACCAGGTACAAATTGTCCCAAAACTTCATCCTGGACAGTTTGAGTTTAAGAACTAAACTGAATTATCCAACAAAGTCCAAATGAGCTGAAACTTGTTTTTCTAGAAAACTAATGTCTTAAACTTTAAACACAAGGCAAATTATTTAACTTAAACCTCAATATTCCTAAGTAATTAAGCTTACAATACCGGGTATTATGCTGGATTTAATCCGACAACTAGCTCTTCTTGAATTTGTAAAAATCTGACTAAGTCCTTGAACTTTGATGACTAATTTGCACTCAAATCCCGTGGGCAAGCATGGATGGATTGGACTCTGGCTGAAAAATGACTAACCAAAAAAATAAGGCTTTCTTGGTTTGAATCAAGTGGGTTTGGAAAATGGTCATAGAGTCGCTTAGGAAGGGCTATTCTACTTGCTTTGGACCATTAAAAGGCCACTCTTCGAAGGGTGTAAGCTCAAGATGTGTGGCTTTAAAAGGGGCTTGGTTGAAGTGAGAAAAAAAATCAGAATGTTCTCGTTCCTTTGGTTTGCAGAGTTTAGAATAATCATAAGTTGAACCAAGATGATCAACTTGGCTAACGTGAACACCACGGGCACCAGTAGCAAGCAATGAGCATAACTTACTCGAAAATGTGTTACTAAAGCGAAAGCCTTATTTTTTTGTATCTTCTTTTGGTTCAGTCTAAGTTTGCTCCAAAGGAATCATCTCACCCACATCAGCTTTCACTATGAGTTCCTCTTCAGTTTCGTCAAGATCATCCCCCTCATCCTTATCAATTTTGGACTCTTTCACAGCCTCCCATTCGGTAAAGGTTATGATTCTTCAGTTTGTGCAATTTGAAGCCAAGTGCCCAAGCCCTTAGCCCTTAAAACCTCTTAGTACACTCTGAGGAATGGGTTTAGATCTTTCTTGAGGTCGTCGGCTGCTTAGTGGGGCTGCGGTTTTTTGTGGTGTGGAAAGGAATGAACCCGTGGGCTTGATGGAGACACTTTCCTTCATGGGCGTGTAAGTGGAAGGGCAAAAGGAATCCTTCAACTTACCACTCAATTTCTTCTAAGTTCTCACCTTCTCTTTTCCTTTCTTTCTTCTGTTAAACTTGTAATTATTCCACCATTAAAGTGCACAACCTCTCAATTTTGAAATAACCACTTTGAACTTTTCTTGGTCATTAGGGATACAACACGTAAAAACTCGTTTCACCTTAGCTAACTGTTCACACCAAAAATGAGTTATTTTTAAGGTACTTTTACACTAATTTTACGTTCATCATAATCGTATTTTTAAGGTTTTTATCTGATTTTATTTTATTTTACAGGTTTTGAATAATTTCAGAAAAATGGCCAAAAATGCGAGAAAAATGGTGAATAATGTCGGGAATTGAGAGTTGCACTGAACCGGCCCAGTTAAAAAACGGACCGGCTCATGCTGAATCGAACCCGGTTCACTTAAAGCATTTCCCCCTCCCCTTCACTTTCTCTCTTCGCGTCCCTCTTCATTCCCCAGAACCCAGTGCTTTGAACTCCATCTACCTCACCGTCCCCATCTCCATCCTCTCTCTACCTTGCATCTCTCTCTCTCTTCCACGTCGCCACCTTTGTTATCCCCCTCTACCGCGTTTCACGCTAACGGTGGCAGCCCAACACCTCACCAACGCCATCTACACCATCCACGAAGACACGAATCGAAGGGTCAAAGTTGAAGCAGCGTTCGAGTATAAATGGACAGCGACGCCATTGAAAAAGGAAGCTAGGTAATTTTTAGGGTTCTAGTTTACGTTTAAATTTAGTTTTAGGTTTAGTTTAGTTTTGGTTTCATTTTCATTGAAGTTACTCGAATTTTAGGGCAAATTTCAGTTTAGGGTTGACGTTAAATAGTTTTTGTTTTGCGAATTCCATTTAATCAAGTTACAATTTGGTTAATTGGCAATTTTCAGTTTTCTTTTGTGAGATTTGGAGTTGGTTTGTTTGATTTTGTTCACCCCCTCCCCTGTTCGAATTCTTCCTGCATTTGTCAAAGGCGATTCCTCCATTGCTGGTGGTTGTTTGGGCTTCATTTACGGAGTTGCTAAAGTCTGGTCGAGCTGAAAGGTAAGGATGCCTTGAATCCTATCTTCCTTCTCCCCATTCGGGCTGTTCACAACAAAAATCCTCTTCCCCTGTTGCGGTCTCCCCTGTTTCAGACCTGAGCAGGTTCGATTTCGTCTGGTTTGATTTCGATTTATAATAGGCTTGATTATCATGAGTTCTGGACTGTTGATTCTCCCTTTCCCCGATTTAGCTTGGTTTGATTAGTTTGAGTTGCTATTTCATTGATTAGCTTGGTTTGAGTTAGTTTTATTATCAATTGCATTAGGTTCGATTATTAGGTTCGTTTAATGGTTGAGTTTCCTGGTTGGTTGAGCTAGGTTTGAACATAGTGATGGGTTGTTTAGTTGCTTTGATTGTAGGCTGTTTTAGGTTGTTCCAGATTTAGTAGCTTGATGATGATAATGTTGATGATAATGGTGATTGTTAGCTTACCAGTTAGCTAAATGATGTTGGAGTATGGTATCTTGATTTTGGCTAGCTTTGTTCAATTAAATGATGTTCTTTAATGATGTTGAATGATGTTGTTAGCTCAATGATTCATTAATCTGAGTTGCTTGCTTTGTTTAATTGAGAGTTTGGATGATCGAGTAGTTGAATTAGGATGTTAGATTGATGTTAGATTGCTTTAAATAATTTCATTTAGTCTAGTGTAGCTAATTAGTTAATCCTCACTTTTTATGACCAAAAACTCTTCCAGCGTCCCCGAGGACACGACCCTCAAGTACTACAGCGAGAGCTGTACGCTTGCAGCACTTTTATTTAAACTCTCAAAGCTTCTAACAGGTTTTTGGCGCCGTTGCCAGGGACGACGGCAAGAGATTAGGTCATCTTTTTGTTTTCGTATATTACCCTTTTTGTACTGTGTTTTGGTGATTTCATTTGCATTTACTTAGTTGTTCTAATTTGTTTTAGTTGATTTCTTTATTTTGGTATCAATCGTCACTTATTTTAATCGTTTCTTCAAAAAATTCAAAAATCCAAAAAAATTCTGAAAATCCAAAAACCCAAAAAAATTGAAAATTAGAAAACCCCCAAAAATTGAAGAATTCTAAAAACTTTAAAAAACTTCAATTGCCGGTTTTCAATTTCCCGCAATATGACACGAACCTTTTTGGAATTATTTTTCAAGACTTAACAATTATCGTGCTCATCTGAATCATAATTTTGAAAAATGGGAAATATGTGAGGTTATTACTGTGGGCCTAAATGTTGAGTCTAGGAGATATATTGAATCACTTTGTCCTAGAGGTTTAATAGAATTATTATCTAACACTCAAAATGTGATTTGGGATTTCTATAAAAAATTAGCTTGGGAGATCTATGTGTTTGAACAAGCTAACGAGCCTTTTAGATGCCCAACTCATGAGTATAATTTTCAGGCTGATTCTTACCCTTCAGGCCACTTTGAGAACTCATATGACTTATCTTACTCTTGTGTGCTTCCTGTGTTGTACGATTATTGTGAATCTCCTGATCATGATGCTTATACTTGTCCTTTTCATGCTTATGTTGATGCTGCATGTGCAAGTTTTGAAAAGGAAATTAATGATATGACTGATCAAATGATAGAGACCATGAAAGTGAGACTTGATGAATATTCTTAATGTTTTAATCAAAATAGGGAGACCTATAGTGAGATTGATGCTAGTTTAGGATCTCTGAAACCTGACATTAGTCTCTATGATGATTTTGAACCCTCTTATTCTGCTATGCCTGATTTGAATGAAAACATGCCTTTGCCTAATCTAGAACTAGAGAGTGACCTCCCTACATCTCTATCAACAGACCTTGCATGCCTCACTAGCTCACCCAAAGATGTCACTGAGGATATCTTCGTCTATGTTGACCTACCCACCACTCTGAACGACTTTTGTGAATTTGATGTGGGTGAACAATCTGATACTGTTAGTGAGTTAGATATAAGCATAACACCTAAAGTTGAGCCTTATGATTTAGATGATTCTAAAGATATTTTACAGGAGTTATGTGATGAAATAACTGAACCCACTATTTTGGACTTTGATGATGATATTCTTTGTGCAGAATATGAATCTTTCTCATATGTGTTTGATGTTACTGAAGGTCTTGATTTGAGTTTTCATATTGAATATGAGACATTCTCTTTTGATTCCATCATTCCTGACCTTCGGTTTAAATTAGATGATAACATTCTGCATATAGAATATGAATCTTTTTGTGGGTTTGATGTCGATATGAGTTTGAATGAGGATCTCTGTGCTGAATATGAATCATTTTCTGTTGACCCTGTCCAAGCTGGCCTCCTCCTTGAAAATTGTAGTTTTTCCCTCTCCCCTCTTCTTTCTTCTTTAGACCCTCCAGAGTCTACTTTTGTCGAGTTTGAGACTTTTGTGCTTAATACTCCTTGTTTAAATCAGACTCGTGATGATAATGACACAGATGGACTCAAGGATCACTTTGAATTGTAGGACTTGACTTTAGGCCATTATTTGCGCTCTGATTTTCATATTTCCTTTGATTGGCCTTGTTTTGGTCCTCTCTCCTCCCCTTTTAGAGATGTGAGATTTCATTTAGATCATTCAGATCACTTTAGATGGTTTATGCATTCATATAGTCATATCTTCATGAAACCATTGACTTGTGCATCGGATTTCACATGTACACATCTCTCTTCTGATTGGGCTGAGAGCTTTGATAAGCTCAAAAGAGTCTTGAGTTGTATTGAATTTATACATCTTATTTGGGTTACAATTCCTGTTTCTTACTATTTGCATTTCTACGAGGATTGTGCCCGTATGTTTGATAAGCTACTACGAGCGTTGGTTGGTTTTGATCTGAGCAGCTACTCGTAAGTTGTGATGGAGTGGCTGATGCTCCATAGTTTGGGTACAACTTGTATCCAACCTGGTATGATCGTTCCACCCTTCTTTTCTTTTTTATTTCTTTTTTTTTGGGAACTTAGTCGTATATATTTAGGATTGTGAATATATGGGAGATCGATTTTGAGGAGTAATTTGGGAAATGTTGAGCCGTGTGGGCTATGAACACCCTTGGTTGTGTTCTGATTTGGTGAATACTTGTTACTTGTGGATATTTAGGGTTGTTTTTATGTTTCATTTTGTTTTATTTCTTTAGCTCAGCATGTTTTAGTTTTTCTTTGATTTAATTTTTGTTTAATAGTTTTGTTTCTTATTGTTTGTTTTAGTTACTTTGCTTTAGTCTTTCACTTTGCTTTTCTTTTGCCTTTTGTCTCGTTTTAGGTTTCTTTTGGTTTAGTTTGGGATTTAGTATGTCCTTGATTTTGGTTTTATGTTTGTTTTTATGAATATGCGTGTTTGCTTTGGTTTTAGTTTCGATTTTGGCTTTTCTTTTGTGGTTTTGTTTTTCTTGGCTTTTGTAAATACGTGTGTGTGTGTTTGGTTTTGTTTGGTTTTTGGTTTGGTCTTTGGTGGTGTTCTAGTTGTATATATATGGTTTTACAGTTGTATAGTTGATGTTCTTGCTTTTCAGTGCTTTAGTTCCCACAATGAGGACATTGTAAATCTCTGGTGTGGGGGTGAGGTGCTCATTTTTGAAAAATTTTTGAAAATTTTTGAAGATTTTTGTTGTTTTTGGGGACGTGTGTACTATTTCTGACTAACTTGAATCCCCTATGCTTTATTTATTGGCTTGTATATAAATAGAATGTGCATGATAAGTCTCCGACCTCAAATGCGATATTCTAAGCCCTAATTCTAACTCCAGTTGTTCATTATAGGTTGTGTGATCTAATTCTTATTTATTCTTTCATCATCATCCTTAGGTCTTAGATTCCATGAAGGATTCTCCCACTAGATTGTGACATAATTGCTTTGAAAAATGGTTAAAAAAAAATTGTATTATGAATAAGTATAAAATAAAGAAAAAAAGAGATGAAAATAAAGTTTGGAATGACAAGTATCCCTTTGAGACATGCGCTACTGGGCATTACTCTTTGAGGCACGTGCTACTGGGAGTTACCCTTTGAGGCACGTGCTACTGGGTGTTACCCTTTGAGGCAATATTGCTACTGGGAAAGCTTGCTTCCAAAACCAGTATGTTAATAATGTCATTATATCGGCCAAGTGGGATTGAGTTAATTCTGGTCAATCTAAGCCCTGAGATGATGATACAATTGCACATGAGCACCGGGATGGATTAAAAACCTTTATGTTGAACCGGGTGAAAAATTAGTGCCTTGATGTCATTTAAGAGGTAGAGGGCTTTGAAGTATATTTTATGCATGTACAAGTCAATAATCGGGTACATGGGTGATTTCGCTGATTAGAAGGTGTGCATATTTTTCCCAGATTTTGTACATATTAGTTTTGTGAAAAAACCAAAAAGATTTTTCTTTATTTTTGGAATAATTTTTGTGGGTATTTCACCGAAAAACCCTCACGAGACCTTACTCGTCCACTTGGGAGATCAGGGGGTTTAAAGGGCTTGTTGCATACACAAAATGCAACCGTGATTCCTACGACAGTGACTTAGGATTTTCTTCTTTTATTTTTCATTTTCTTTTGGTTAGTTTAGTTTATTTTACACGTGGATGAGCAAAATCTTAGTGTGGGGGTATTTGTTCGCATCAAAAATGAGTTATTTTTAAGGTACTTTTACACTAATTTTATGTTCGTGATAATCGTATTTTTAAGGTTTTCATCTGATTTTGTTTTATTTTGTAGGTTTTGAATAATTTCGGAAAAATGGCCAAAAAATGCGAGAAAAATGGTGAATAATGTCGGGAATTGAGAATTGTACTGAACCAGCCCAGTTAAAAAACCGGACCGGCTCACGCTGAACCGAACCCGGTTCACTTAAAGCATTTTCCCCTCCCCTTCACACTCTCTCTTCGCGTCCCGCTTCTTTCCCCAGAACCCAGAGCTTCGAACTCCATCTTCCTCACCATCCCTATCTCCTTTCTCTCTCTACCTTACATCTCTCTCTCTTCCACGTCACCACCATTGCTATCCCCCTCTATCGCGTTTCACGCAAACGGTGGCAGCCCAACACCTCACCAACGCCATCTACACCATCCACGAAGACACGAATCGAAGGGTCGAAGTTGAAGCAACGTTCGAGCATAAATGGACAGCGACGCCATTAAAAAAGGAAGCTAGGTAATTTTTAGGGTTCTAGTTTAGGTTTAAATTCGATTTTAGGTTTAGTTTAGTTTTGATTTCATTTTCATTGAAGTTATTCGAATTTTAGGGCAAATTTAGGTTTAGGGTTGACGTTAGATGGCTTTTGTTTTGCGAATTCCATGTAATCAAGTTACAATTTGGTTAATTGGCAATTTTCAGTTTTCTTTTGTGAGATTTGGAGTTGGTTCGTTTAATTTTGTTCACCCCCTCCCCTGTTCGAATTCTTCCTGCGTTTGTCAATGGCCATTCCACCATTGTTGGTGGTTGTTTGAGCTTCATATACGAAGTTGCTAAAGTCTAGCCGAGCTGAAAGGCGAGGATGCCTTGAATCCTATCTTCCTTCTCCCCATTCGGGCTGTTCACATCAGAAATCCTCTTCCCCTGTTGCGGTCTCCCCTGTTTCAGACCTGAGCAGGTTCGATTTCGTCTGGTTTGATTTCGATTTATAATAGGCTTGATTATCATGAGTTCTCGACTGTTGATTCTCCCTTTCCCCGATTTAGCTTGGTTTGATTAGTTTGAGTTGCTATTTCGTTGATTAGCTTGGTTTGAGTTAGTTTTATTATCAATTGCATTAGGTTTGATTATTAGGTTCGTTTAATGGTTGAGTTTTCTGGTTGGTTGAGCTAAGTTTGAACATGATGATGGGTTGTTTAGTTGCTTTGATTGTAGGCTGTTTTAGGTTATTCCAGATTTAGTAGCTTGATGATGATAATGTTGATGATAATGGTGATTGTTAGCTTACCAGTTAGCTGAATGATGTTGGAGTATGGTATTTTGATTTTGGCTAGCTTTGTTCAATTAAATGATGTTCTTTAATAATGTTGAATGATGTTGTTAGCTCAATGATTCATTAATCTGAGTTGCTTTGTTCAATTGAGAGTTTGGTGATCAAGTAGTTGAATTAGGATGTTAGATTGATGTTAGATTACTTTAAATAATTTCATTTAGTCTAGTGTAGCTAATTAGTTAATCCTCACTTTTTATGACCTAAAACTCTACCATCGTCCCCGAGGACACGACCCTCAAGTACTATAGCGAGAGCTGTACGCTTGCGGCACTTTTATTTAAACTCTCAAAGCTTCCAACAAGTTTTTGGCGCCATTGCCGGGGACGACGGCAAGAGATTAGGTCATCTTTTTGTTTTCGTATATTACTCTTTTCGTACTGTGTTTTGGTGATTTCATTAGGAGTTACTTAGTTGTTGTGATTTGTTTTAGTTGATTTCTTTATTTTGGTATCAATCGTCACTTATTTTAATCGTTTCTTCAAAAAATTCAAAAATCCAAAAAAATTTTGAAAATCCAAAAACCCAAAAAAATTGAAAATTAGAAAACCCCTAAAAATTGAAGAATTCTAAAAACTTTAAAAAACTTCAAATGTCGGTTTTCAATTTCACGCAATATGAGCACGAACCTTTTTAGAATTATTTTTCAAAACTTAACAATTATCGTGCTCATCTGAATCATAATTTTGAAAATTGGGAAATATGTGAGGTCATTACTGCATGTCTAAACGTTGAGTCTAGGGGATATATTGAATCACTTTGTCCTGGAGGTTTAATAGAATTATTATCTAACACTCAAAATGAGGTTTCGGATTGCTTTGAAAAATTAGCTTGGAAAACCTATGCGTTCGAACAAGCTAACGAGCCTTTTAGATGCCCAACTCATGAGTATAATTTTCAGGCTGATTCTTACCCTTCAGGCCACTTTGAGAACTCATATGACTTATCTTACTCTTGTGTGCTTCCTATGTTGTGCGATTATTGTGAATCTCCTGATCATGATGCTTCTACTTGTCCTTTTCGTGCTTATGTTGATGCCACATGTGCAAGTTTTGAAAAGAAAATTAATGATATGACTGATCAAATGATAGAGACCATGAAAGTGAGACTTGATGAATATTCTCAATGTTTTAATCAAAATAGGGAGACCTATAGTGAGATTGATGCTAGTTTAAAATCTCCTAAACCTGACATTAGTCTCTATGATGATTTTGAACCCTCTTATTTTGCTAGGCCTGATTTGAATGAAAACATGCCTTTGCCTAATCTAGAGCTAGAGAGTGACCTCCCTACATCTCTATCAACAGACCTTGCATGCCTTACTAGCTCACCCAAAGATGTCACTGAAGATATCTTCGTCTATGTTGACCTACCCACCACTCTGAACGACTTTTGTGAATTTGATGTGGGTGAACAATCTGATACTGTTAGTGAGTTAGATATAAGCATCACACCTGAAGTTGAGCCTCATGATTTAGATGATTGTAAAGATATTTCACAGGAGTTATGTGATGAAATAACTGAACCCACTATTTTGGACTTTCATGATGATATTCTTTGTGCGGAATATGAATCTTTCTCATATGAGTTTGATGTTACTGAAGGTCTTGATTTGGGTTTTCATATTGAATATGAAACATTCTCTTTTGATTCCATCATTCCTGACCTTCGGTTTAAATTAGATGATAACATTCTGCGTATAGAATATGAATCTTTTTGTGGGTTTGATGTCGATATGAGTTTGAATGAGGATCTCTATGCTGAATATAAATCATTTTCTGTTGACCCTGTCCAAGCTGACCTCCTCTTTGAATATTGCAGTTTTCCCCTCTCCCCTCTTGTTGAATTTAGGAGTACTTACCCATAAGAGGGGGGTGAAATGTGGTGTTCGATTTTCGCGTACTTACTGACAAACACCCTCCTAATTGTAGAGGTTGTTCTTGAATTACAAACAACCTTCTGACTTGTTTGCACCAGATGTTTTAAATTTGCTCAATGGCAAAAATCAACAAGATAAATGCGGAAATAAAGCACATACAATTTTTCCGTGGAAAACACCTCTAGCCCAACTGAGGTGTGAAAAACCACGACCTACCTCGTATAGGATTTAACCACTTTCACTAACGGGCTTCACACGTTACAAATGTAACACACCTTGTTACAACTTACAACCACGTAACCTTCTATTCTAAGAAAGGTTACACCACGTCTAAATCTCACCAGATTGGACACGTCCAAAGTCCACACGACTGAGGACCACTCACTCACTTTTCTGATCCAAGATCAGGCTTACAAAACACCTTACGGGGGTGCTTCTGATTTAAGCAGATGTAAGGTACAATGAGGTCCTAGTATGCCAATATCTTGAAAGCTCAGCTTAAACACAACTTGTCTCGGTTTTTCTTTTCTCAAGAGTAGCTCGAAAAATTCTTCTCACTAGAAAAACCACTTTTGCACTTCTCCCTTTTTGCGTATGTTGTGTATGTTTCTCGTTTTTTTTTCTTTTTCAGTTGAATGGGAGTGAAATGTTGAGTTTTTAAACAAAAAATCCAACGGTCAAAAACAAGGAGAAGTGATAAAATCAGCTATGTTTAGCAAAGAGAGATTTTTGCTTAGCACAGAGAATTCCAACGGCTAAAAGATCCAATGAGGATAGAGTTTTCCAATATTGTAGGGATTTGATTTTGGAGGATAAAAGACTATCTTTTCCCCTTAAAAATAGCCGTGAAATACCTGGAAAAGAATCTCAGCTTGAATTTTAAATTACTCACTTTCCAAAGGATAAGAGAGAAATATTTTCGATTTTGGCAAATATTTTCCAAAATCAGTTTTGCAAATCTCCCAAGTGATTTTCATATCAAAAGATTTCCTACAGCTTGAATTGCTGTCTTGGAATTTTATCAAAATATATTAGAGCTTTTGGCCAACCAAAATAAGTTTTCCAAAGTGACCGGGTTTGGCCGTTGCAGTTCAGAAACACCCTAGGTACCCTGTTTACAGGGTTGTTCAAACTTGGTGTTCTGAAGCAAATAGCGCAACCAATTCAAGAGTGGTTAGTTAGAGACTTTTCAAGATTGGCATATTAACAAGAGTCTAAAAAATAAAACCTAAATTACCCAAGACATCTTGTTGTAGATCCAGTCATCTTGTTCAAGACGAATACGCTGCCCCAACCACCTAGACCAACCTGTTTGCCAGGTTGTTCTTGTATCGCTTGAGTTCAGAAAGGCCTGTTTGCTGGATTGTCCTTGAAACACCTAGCCTGTTTGCCAGGTTGTTCTTGTATTGCTTGAGTTCAGGAACTGATCTTAACACACAATCAACTCATCGAGGTGGTGTTCTTGACTTGAGCGTGAGTCATCAAGGTATGAGACCTGTTCTTAAGACTTGTTCTCAACATTCAGCAAACAAGTTAAGACGCATATTGAAAATAACAGTGTATGCCTGTTTGGAGAACTTTGTTTGGAGCAACATTACTTAAGAGCATTTTACACTTGGGTTTGTTGTCATCAAAACTGAATATACTAATTCAACAATTTCCCCCTTTTTGATGATGACAAACCAAGTGTCCATATTAAAAAAATTGAATGCTGATAGGGATCCACGTAGGTACAAGGAGTTAGAGGTCAACCCACCCTATCGAGTCAAGGTCAGGCTCATTCATCATACTTTGTCAATAGGTTACACTATTCTTCCCCCTTTTGGCATCATTGAAAAGCAAGAACAATAGGACGGTTGCAAGAAAAGCATATAAAGCATTGCAAATAGATATTTCATTGCAAAGAAAAGTAGTACAATGCCAAAACAACAAAACTAAGAGAGGAGGAGGAGGAGACTAGAGACCAGCCTAGACAATCAGGGAGCAGGGGGTGGTTTCGTTTGCAAAGGAGGAATGCTGGGGACAATGGTGGAGAGAAGGGCAAGCAAATCTTCATAGCGTTTGGCGGAGAGGGCTTGTTCCTCAGTAAGAACAGCCTTGACGGCGGAGAGCTCATCCTTGAGGCGAGCATTGTCCTCAAGAATAGCCTCAACCTTGATGGAAGGTTGCCGAGAAACAGGTGGTCAAGGTGGTCGACGACCCTGTTTGGAGACTGACCCTTCGCCAACCTCATAGCCACACCCTAGCAGGGTGTCAATCCCAATCTCATCAATGATTTGGGCCGCCACTCTCCGTGTGAGCGCTATCCCAAAGTGCTCAAACACCCTTGTCAGCAGAAACCCATAGCCAAGATCATGGGCTGGGTGGTGTTCGCAATTCGCTCTATGTGGCGAATCATGATTGCAGGGAGGTTTATTGGTTCCTCCCGATCCAGTAGGTCCACCAGACATTGATCGAGGGCATCTGCTGAGTTTCGCCCTTGACCTCGCGGAATTATGTTCTTGATGGTGAACATAAACAGTAGTTGGTGCAGGGAGGTCATTTCACCCTTCTTAACCGAGAGGGGTGTTCTCAGGCCCTGTTTCTGACTGAGGCGTTGGGACACCTCTAGGAGCCTGGCTGTTGTCAGGGCAGTCTTGTCTTCCCTCACATACACAGCAAAGCCTTGTGAGGGTACCCCCAATATTTTCCCAAGTATGGGCGCATCAACCTTAATGGCTTGCCCATTCACAAAACTTGTCACCACCCCTTTGGTGACACTGCAGTTGGCATAAAACTCAGCCAAGTCAGGCACAGAACACCCCAACTGGGTGTTTGCAAACAAGTCGAGCCAGCCTTGGACTCGCAACTTGTTCAGGAACACCCCCAGACCCTGTTCCTCGAAAAAACGTACATTTACTACCTTCCCCCTGACGACATTGCGCTTAAGCAATTGCGCATGCTTGTCAGACATAGGAGAGGGAGTGGACTTCTTTGGGCGTTTGGGAGGAGGAACAGAGGTGGTAGCGTCTGGTAGGGGAGCTGTTCTGGGCTTTCTTTTGAGGGGTGAGTTTGCAGGAGAGGACTTCACAGCAGGTTTAGAGGTTGATTTTTGAGGGGCTTGATCTTCAGAGGACTCGGAGAACACCGGTGTCCCCTGTTTGAAAGAGGTGTTCTCAGAGTTAGAACTCGAGAACCCCGCGGTAGAAGAAGAGGAAATCTCCTCGATGATTGGAGCAGAGGGTTTGGAGATACGGGGAGCGGATTGAAAAGCTATTCTTGCAGATTTGCGAGAAGGCTTGGAGGATTTTGGAGAAGAGGGAGTTTGAGAGGGCTGAGACCTTGGTTGTGGCCTTGTTCTTGGCGTTCTGCTGCGCCTGGCCACTATTTTCACCCTTTTCCTTTTCTCTCCGGTTTGAGCAACCGGAGTAGTGAGTTCAGCCTCAGGGAGAGAATCCTTCTCCTGACTCTCCTCTGATGTCTCATTCGAATTCCCTCGGAAATCGACATTCAGATCCTCCACACACATGGCGTCAAAAGAGTCTTTCCCTGTTTCTGGCACTGTTTCAGGAAACAGCCCAAAAGAACAGGGTTTGAAATTATCACTAAACCCTTCAGGGGTTTCCAAGATTTTGTCTTGAGGCCCCGATGGTGCACCCTCCGACTCTACTTTAATGGGACATGCAACTGACCCCACAAGAAACACCAATTCCCTTCCACAATTGAAGGGAATATCGTCCATCCCTATCCCGACTGACTTTAGGAACAAGCTTTTCAGAAATCTGAAAGGCTTGTACAGGATTGGGCGAGGGGGAGCAGGGATTGAGGACGCAAGAACCAGGGCTTTTGAGTGAGAGGTGTTGTTGGAAGCCATTGTTGCTAGAGGAGAGAGATTAGGGTTTAAGGCTGTTTGCAGGGTTTGCTTTTGAGCGAGATGAAGTCAGGTGAAAAGAAGAACTGAGAACAGGGCATTTAAAGAGAGAGAGAGCACCCAAAATCTTTTAAAGATCTCTAGGTTTGCAACGGGTGAGAACATTAAAGGCGTATGCCTTGGTAAGGAGGGAGGTTTAAAGAAAACACATTCCCATATGCATCGAACAACCAAGGGACGTACCTGTTCTTTCCGTTCGATCAAGATACCTGCCTGTTCTTCGCCGTTTGATCTTGATTTGACTCATTGGTACTAGGGGTGGCAGAGCTGCTCCAGTGATCCTTAGTACATCCCTTTATGCTGCACTCTTTGTATAAATTAAAAACACATGCAATTCGAGTGTATGCACTCATTGCACACAAATCACATCAGTTGCTAATAAGATTTACAAACAAGGGGAGAGAACAGGGTGTAGAGGTTGTTTTTACCAAACCTAGTTCATGTCTTGGAAACAAGTATCTCAGGGTGTTCTTACCAACCCTAGTTCCAGTCTATTTCTTTCAAATTGTTCTCTAGCTAGTGCCTTAGTGAATATATCAGCAATTTGATTTTCCGTTGTGCAAAAATTCATAGAAATTAAACCCTTTTCAACATTATCTCTCAAGAAATGATATCGAATGTCAATATGCTTTGTTCTTTTATGTTGACATGGATTTTTGGCAATGTTAATTGCACTTGTGTTATCACAAAAAATAGGAATGCATCCAGTGTCAACACAAAAGTCCTTAAGCTTTTGTCTTATCCACAACAGTTGAGCACAACATGAAGCTGCTGCAACATATTCAGCTTCTGCTGTGGACATGGCAACTGAATGTTGCTTCTTGGTAGCCCAAGATACCAAACAAGGTCCAAGAAAGTGAGCCATACCTGAGGTACTCTTTCTATCAACTAGGAATCCAGCATAGTCAGCGTCAGCATATCCAACAAGATCAAAATTGCAACCTCTAGGATACCATAAAGCTAAATTGGGTGTATGCTTCAAATATCTTAGTATCCTTTTAACAGCTTTAAGATGAGTTTCCTTAGGATTAGACTGAAAATGGGCACATAAACAAACACTAAAAACAATATCCGGTCTACTAGCGGTTAGGTATAGGAGTGACCCAATCATGCCCCTATAGAGTTTCTCCTCAACTGAGGGACTCCCATCATCCATAACCAACTTGGTTGAAAGAGAAATAGGAGTGTCTATGGATTTGGCCGACTCCATCCCAAAACGCTTAAGTAGCTCCTTGATATACTTTTGTTGATGGATCATGGTGCCGTTTGGAGTTTGCTTGATTTGTAAGCCTAAGAAAAAGTTAAGCTCACCTATCATGCTCATCTCAAACTCACTCCTCATCATATTTGAAAATTCATTGCATAAATCATGATGAGTTGCACCAAATATAATGTCATCAACATATATTTGGACAATCAATAAATGTTCCCCCTTAGATTTTAGAAACAAGGTATTGTCTACCTTGCCTCTTCTAAAATTATTTTCAAGTAAAAAACTTAACAAACGTTCATACCAAGCTCTAGGAGCTTGTTTTAAACCATAAAGAGCTTTGTCAAGTTTGAAAACATGGTTAGGAAATTCACTGTTTTCAAAACCAGGGGGTTGTTTGACATACACCTCTTCTTTAAGGTATCCGTTTAGGAATGCACTTTTCACGTCCATTTGATATAGCTTGATTTCCATATGAGCTGCAAAGGCTATTAGGATTCGAATAGCCTCAATTCTAGCAGCTGGTGTAAAGGTTTCTTCATAATCGATCCCTTCTTCTTGGTTATACGCTTGAACAACCAGCCGTGCCTTGTTCCTAGTGACTGTTCCTGACTCATCCAGTTTGTTTCGGAACACCCACTTGGTTCCAATGATTGTTCTCTCTGCAGGTTTAGGTACCAGGTGCCATACTCTGTTTCTTTCAAATTGATGGAGCTCTTCTTGCATTGCCGTGACCCAATCTGAATCTGCAAGAGCTTCATTCACATTCTTTGGCTCAATGTTAGAGAGAAAAGCATAGAAAGCACAGAAATTCTTAAACTTAGACCTAGTTTGCACTCCACTGTTAATATCAGACAGAATTTGATCAAGGGGGTGTGAACTATGGTGCTTCCATGGTCGTGGAGTAAGTGGATCCACAGACACATGCTCTACTCTAGCCGGAATATTTGGAGAATCAGGCTCACGAACACCTCCTGAGCCTGTTTCTGCACCTGTTTGTAAGCCTATTCCTAAAGAACATGGTCCCAAACAGGGTTCAACGGTGTTTCCCCCTGTTTGGTGTTCACCTTACCTGCCGTTTTGAGGAACAACTTCTGGGCCTGTTGTCTCCATGGTGTTCTTACCTTGTCTCTCATGGGGCAACACTTCTTTTCGGATAAGACCTAATTCAAACTCTTCTTCCTGTGCACCATTCTTATTCAAGGTGTTAGATTCATCAAAAAGCACATGCACACTTTCCTCAACGCACAAGGTTCTTTTGTTAAAGACTTTGTATGCCTTGTTGTGAGAGGAATAACCGAGAAATATTGCCTCATCACTCCTGGGATCAAACTTTCCTAAAGCATCCTTCCCATTATTATGCACAAAACACCTACAACCGAATGTTCTTAAATGCATAATGTTGGGCTTTCTGCCTTTGAAGAGTTCGTAGGGAGTTTTGTTCAAAATAGGTCTAATCATACATCTATTCATAATGTAACATGATGTGTTCAAAGCTTCTGCCCAAAAGTTCCTAGGAAGACCACTAGCAATAAGCATTGTCCTAGTCATGTCTTCTAAGGTGCGGTTTTTGCGCTCAACCACCCCATTCTGTTGGGGTGTTCTTGGGGCTGAGAAGTTATGATCAACACCATGCGTATTACAAAATTCTGTAAAACTTGCATTTTCAAATTCAGTACCATGATCAGACCTCAAGCTAACCAATGAGTGTCCTACTCTCTTTTCAACCTTTTTGAGAAGGGCAATAAAATTCTCAAAAGTTTCATCCTTGGAGGCCAAGAACAGGGTCCAAGTAAATCGAGAGTAATCATCCACTATGATAAGCACATACCTCTTCCCACCTCTACTTGTTATCCTCATAGGACCACATAGATCAATGTGTAATAATTCAAGAGGTCAGGGTAGTGCTAACACACCTTTTTGGTTTAAAAGACAATCTGACTTGTTTTCCTTTTGCACAAGCTTCACATACCCTGTCATCATTAAACTTGATGGAAGGTAGTCCAACAACCAGGTCTTTGAAAACAAGTTTGTTTAAAAGAGTAAGGCTCGCATGACCTAGTCTCCTGTGCCAGAGCACTATATCATCATTCACAGCACTCAAACAAGTCAGGTTGTTTTGGAGAAGTGTGGAAATACAAACTTTATAAACATTTTGTGACGCTTCCCCTTTAACACAACGTCTCCTGTGTTGGCATTGACAACCAAGCAATGTGTTCGTGAGAACACCACCAGATTGTTCTTGTCACACAGTTGGGACACACTTAGTAAATTATGCTTTAAACCATCAACTAAGTGCACATTATCAATTGAGTGGGAGAGAGTTTTACCAATGCTACCTATACCGACAATTTTCCCATACTTGCCATTTCCAAAAGCCACGCTCCCATCGGTTGAAGCTGTAAGTGAGAGAAAGTTTGATTTTTCTCCGGTCATATGCCGCGAACACCCACTATCAACATACCACAGCTGCCTGTTTTCAAGGTTATTTTCTGAGCTATTTGCCAGGGTGTTTCTTACCCTGTTTGCTGGGTTGTTTGTGGGGTTGTTCTCTCTCACTTCAGCCTGCAAAACAAATCAAGGTTAGTTTTGGGAACCCAGATCCACTTGGGTCCCATTCTTTTAGACAAATAAAGCTCATCTTTCCTAATCCAGATTTGTTTCACATACCTTTCATTCTTTTCAATGGCATACCTTCTTGAAGGACATGAATATTGATAGTGACCAGTTTTACCACAATGAAAGCAAACAATGTTTTCAGGTAATCCCACATACTTTCTATGGATTGGGTAAACGGTTCGTTTAGGCTTATATCCAAGTCCCTTTTTGTTTCGACTGTGGTGAGTGTTTAACCAATCAAGGGCTTGTGAGGACTTGTTCCACAACCTGTTTGTGGCAAGGTCGTGTTCTGTGCGTTTTGCTTTAGCCGACAGGTTCTTGTTTTCAGCAAGCAAAACTTCGACCTTTTCTTTAAGCTCAAGGGTTTCCTTTTCAGCCTTGGCTTGATTGGTGGTATATTTTACTTCGTTCAAGATCAAGGTCTCCCTAAGGTCATTTATGGTTTGATGTGAAGCTAGAATTTCTCTTTCAGCCTCAAGTTTCTCATTCTTAAGGATCTCATTTTCTAGTTCTAGGTCTCGGACATCTCGTTTCAATTCAGCACAAGTATCCATCAAGGTATACAAAAGTTTTTCGAGAGTTGCTTTATTGAGACCACGTATCTTGTTCTTGAGATCAGTCAAGCTGCTTGTGGATTCATCATCTGAGTCTGAGTCACTTTGTGCCATGAGAGCTACAGCATCTCCTTCACTTTCAGATTCACCTTCATCCTCATAAGAGTCTCCCCAGACAGCAAGTATAGGCTTCGAGAATCTTTTGCCTGAGGTGTTCACAGGTTGTTTTCGAACCTGTTTTTTGGGTTGTTCGAACTCCAGCTCTTCTCGAAGCAGAGGGCAGTTTTTCACAAGTTGATCTGGTTTGCCACATTTAAAACACCCTGTGAACTATTCTTGGGGGGGTGTTTCTGGATTTACTGAAGTCCTTTCTTCTGCTGTTTTCTTTGACCTTTTTGAAGAATTTCTTGAACTTTCGTGTCATTAAGGCCATCTCTTCATCCTCAAGGTCAGAGTCATCATCCTCTTGTGCTTTCAAGGCAAGCCCACGATCCTTCTTCTGCTCCTCTTTTTGTTGTGAATTCTTTCTGAGTTCATAGGTTTGAAGATTGCCAATCAACTTGTCGAGGGTGATCTTGTTCATGTCTTTAGCTTCTTGGATGGCCGTCACCTTCGCTTCCCAAGACCGAGGCAAAATCCTTAGAATCTTCCTCACCAGCTCTTCTGTGGTGAAGGATTTTCCCAGGGATTTTAGCTCGTTTGTTATGTGGGTGAAGCGTGTGTACATATCCATCACGTTCTCACGATCACCCATATCAAACAACTCATATTGCCTCATGAGTAGCTCAATACGTGATTGTTTGACTTGACTTGTTCCTTCATGAGCTACTTGGAGGGCATTCCATATCTCCTGGGCTGACTCACACTCCGAGATACGTGTATATTCATCTGGACCTAGGCCAAAATATAATAGCTTCTTGGCCTTGGCATTCTTTTCCATTTTCTTATAGTCTTCACCATCAAACTCTATGGGTTCCTTGGGAACCTTCTTACCATCTTCAAGCACCTTGGTGGGAACAAGGGGCCCGTTCTTGATGAGCATCCATAACTCATAATCTTCTGCCTGAATATAGTTCTCCATCCTATTCTTCCACCAACTATAATGTTGGCCGTTGAAATAGGGTGGCCGAGTAATGGATTGCCCTTCAAGGATTCCTTGTGGTGTACTCATCTTCAGAATCTCTCAAGGTGTTAGCCCTTTTGTGAGAGAACCTGCTCTGATACCACTTGTTGAATTTAGGAGTACTTACCCACAAGAGGGGGGTGAATTGTGGTGTTCGATTTTCGCGTACTTACTGACAAACACCCTCCTGATTGCAGAGGTTGTTCTTGAATTACAAACAACCTTCTGACTTGTTTGCACCAGATGTTTTCAATTTGCTCAAAGGCGAAAATCAACAAGATAAATGCGGAAATAAAGCACACACAATTTTTCCGTGGAAAACACCTCTAGCCCAACTGAGGTGTGAAAAACCACGACCTACCTCGTGTAGGATTTAACCACTTTCACTAACGGGCTTCACACGTTACAAATGTAACACACCTTGTTACAACTTGCAACCACGTAACCTTCTTTTCTAAGAAAGGTTACACCACGTCCAAATCTCACCAGATTGGACACGTCCAAAGTCCACACGACTGAGGACCACTCACTCACTTTTCTGATCCAAGATCAGGGTTACAAAACACCTTACGGGGGTGCTTCTGATTTAAGCAGATGTAAGGTACAATGAGGTCCTAGTATGCCAATATCTTGAAAGCTCAGCTTAAACACAACTTGTCTCGGTTTTTCTTTTCTCAAGAGTAGCTCGAAAAATTCTTCTCACTAGAAAAACCACTTTTGCACTTCTCCCTTTTTGCGTATGTTGTGTATGTTTCTCGTTTTTTCTTGTCTAATGAATGGGAGTGAAATGTTGAGTTTTTAAACAAAAAATCTAACGGTCAAAAATAAGGAGAAGTGATAAAATCAGCTATGTTTAGCAAAGAGAGATTTTTGCTTAGCACAGAGAATTCCAATGGCTAAAAGATCCAATGAGGATAGAGTTTCCCAATATTGTAGGGATTTGATTTTGGAGGATAAAAGACTATCTTTTCCCCTTAAAAATTGCCGTGAAATACCTGGAAAAGAATCTCAGCTTGAATTTTGAATTAATTACTTTCCAAAGGATAAGAGAGAAATATTTTCGGTTTTGGTAAATATTTTCCAAAATCAGTTTTGTAAATCTCCCAAATGATTTTCATATCAAAAGATTTCCTACAGCTTAAATTGCTGTCTTGGAATTTTATCAAAATATATTAGTGCTTTTGGCCAACCAAAATAAGTTTTCCAAAGTGACCGGGTTTGGCCGTTGCAGTTTAGAAACACCCTAGGTACCTTGTTTATAGGGTTGTTCAAACTTGGTGTTCTGAAGCAAATAGCGCAACCAATTCAAGAGTGGTTAGTTAGAGACTTTTCAAGATTGGCATATTAACAAGAGTCTAAAAAATAAAACCTAAATTACCCAAGACATCTTGTTGTAGATCCAGTCATCTTGTTCAAGACGAATACGCTGCCCCAACCACCTAGACCAACCTGTTTGCCAGGTTGTTCTTGTATCGCTTGAGTTCAGAAAGGCCTGTTTGCTGGATTGTCCTTGAAACACCTAGCCTGTTTGCCAGGTTGTTCTTGTATTGCTTGAGTTCAGGAACTGATCTTAACACACAATCAACTCATCGAGGTGGTGTTCTTGACTTGAGCGTGAGTCATCAAGGTATGAGACCTGTTCTTAAGACTTGTTCTCAACATTCAGCAAACAAGTTAAGACGCATATTGAAAATAACAGTGTATGCCTGTTTGGAGAACTTTGTTTGGAGCAACATTACTTAAGAGCATTTTACACTTGGGTTTGTTGTCATAAAAACTGAATATACTAATTCAACACCTCTTCTCTCTTCTTTAGACCCTCCCGAGTCTACTTTTGTCGAGTTTGAGACTTTTCTGCTTAATACTCCTTGTTTAAATCAGATTCGTGATGATAATGGCACAAATAGACTCAAGGATCACTTTGAATTGTAGGACTTGACTTTAGGTCATTATTTGTGCTCTGATTTTCATATTTCCTTTGATTGGCCTTGTTTTGGTCCTCTCTCCTCCCCTTTTAGAGATGTGAAATTTCATTTAGATCATTCAGATCACTTTAGATGGTTTATGCATTCATATAGTCATATCTTTATGAAACCATTGACTTGTGCATCTGATTTCACATATACACATCTCTCTTCTGATTGGGCTGAGAGCTTTGATAAGCTCAAAAGAGCCTTGAGTTGTATTGAATTTATGCATCTCATTTGGGTTACAATTCATGTTTCTTACTATTTGCATTTCTACGAGGATTGTGCCCGTATGTTTGATAAGCTACTACGAGCGTTGGTTGATTTTGGTCTAAGTAGCTACTCGCAAGTTGTGATGGAGTGGCTGATGCTCTATAGTTAGGGTACAGCTTGCATCCAACCTGGCATGATCGTTCCACCCTTCTTTTCTTTTTTATTTCTTTTATTTTTTTTTGAACTTAATCGTATATATTTAGGATTGTGAATATATGGGAGATCGATTGTAAGGAGTAATTTGGGAAATGTTGAGCCGTGTGGGCTATGAACACCCTTGGTTGTGTTCTGATTTTGTGAATACTTGCTAGTTGTGGATATTTAGGGTTGTTTTTATGTTTCATTTTGTTTTGTTTCTTTAGCTCAGCATGTTTTAGTTTTTCTTTGATTTAATTTTTGTTTAATAGTTTTATTTCTTATTGTTCCTTTTTTGGAATTTTAGTGACTTTGTTTTAGTCTTTCACTTTGTTTTTCTTTTGTCTTTTGTCTCATTTTAGGTTTCTTTTGGTTTAGTTTGGGATTTAGTATGTCCTTGATTTTGGTTTTATGTTTGTTTTTGTGAATATGCGTGTTAGCTTTGGTTTTAGTTTCGATTTTGGCTTTTCTTTTGTGGTTTTGTTTTTCTTGGCTTTTGTAAATATGTGTGTGTGTGTTTGGTTTTGTTTGGTTTTTAGTTTGGTCTTTGGTGGTGTTCTAGTTGTATATATATGGTTTTACAGTTGTATAATTGATGTTCTTGCTTTTCAGTGCTTTAGTTCCTACAATGAGAACATTGTAAAGTTTTGGTGTGCGGGTGAGGTGCTCATTTTTGAAAAATTTTTGAAAATTTTTGAAGATTTTTGTTGTTTTTGGGGACATGTGCACTATTTCTGATTAGCTTGAATCCCCTATGCCTCATTTATTAGCTTGTATATAAATAGGATGTGCATGATAAGTCTCCGACCTCAAATGTGATATTCTAAGCCCTAATTCTAACTCCAGTTGTTTATTATAGGTTGTGTGATCCAGTTCTTATTTATTCTTTCATCATCATCTTTAGGTCTTAGATTCCATGAATGATTCTCCCACTAGCCTGTGACATAATTGCTTTGAAAAATGGTTGAAAAAAAAAATTGTATTATGGATAAGTATGAAATAAAGAAAAAAAGAGATGAAAACAAAGTTTGGAATGACAAGTATCCCTTTGAGGCATGCGCTACTGGGCGTTACCCTTTGAGGCACGTGCTACTGGGAGTTACCCTTTGAGGCACATGCTACTGGGTGTTACCCTTTGAGGCAATATTGCTACTGGGAAAGCTTGCTTCCAAAACCAGTATGTTAATAACGTAGTTATATTGGCCAAGTGGGATTGAGTTAATTCTGGTCAATCTAAGCCCTGAGATGATGATATAATTGCACATGAGCACCGGGATGAATTCAAAACCTTTATGTTCAATGGGGTAAAAAATTAATGCTTTGATGTCATTTAGGAGGTAGAGGGCTTTGAAGTACATTTTATGCATGTACATGTCAATAATTGGGTACATGGGTGACTTAGCTGATTAAAATGTGTGCATATTTTTCCCAGATTTTATACATATCAGTTTTGTGAAAAAACCAAAAGGATTTTTCTTTATTTTTGGAATAATTTTTGTGGGTATTTCACCCGAAAACCCTCACGAGACCTCACTCATCCACTTAGGAGACCAGGGGGTTTAAAGGGCTTGTTGCATACGCTAAATGCAACCGTGATTTCTACGACAGTGAGCTAGGATTTTCTTCTTTTATTTTTCATTTTCTTTTGGTTAGTTTAGTTTATTTGACTCAAGGACGGGCAAAATCTTAATGTGGGGGTATTTGTTTGCACCAAAAATGAGTTATTTTTGAGGTACTTTTACACTAATTTTACGTTCATCATAATCGTATTTTTAAGGTTTTTATCTGATTTTATTTTATTTTGCAGGTTTTGAATAATTTCAGAAAAATGGCCAAAAATGCGAGAAAAATGGTGAATAATGTCGGGAATTGAGAGTTGCACTGAACCGGCCCAGTTAAAAAACGGATCGGCTCATGCTGAATCGAACCCGGTTCACTTAAAGCATTTCCTCCTCCCCTTCACTTTCTCTCTTTGCATCCCTCTTCTTTCCCCAGAACCCAGAGCTTCGAACTCCCTCTCCCTCACCGTCCCCATCTCCTTCCTCTCTCTACCTTGCATCTCTCTCTCTCTTCCACGTCACCACCTTTGCTATCCGCCTCTACCGCGTTTCACGCTAACAGTGGCAGCCCAACACCTCACCAACGCCATCTACACCATCCACGAAGACACGAATCGAAGCGTCGAAGTTGAAGCAGCGTTCGAGTATAAATGGACAGCGACGCCATTGAAAAAGGAAGCTAGGTAATTTTTAGGGTTCTAGTTTAGGTTTAAATTCAGTTTTAGGTTTAGTTTAGTTTTGATTTCGTTTTCATTGAAGTTATTCGAATTTTAGGGCAAATTTCGGTTTAGGGTTGACGTTAGATGGTTTTTGTTTTGCGAATTCCATGTAATAAAGTTACAATTTGGTTAATTGGCAATTTTCAATTTTCTTTTGTGAGATTTGGAGTTGGTTCGTTTAATTTTGTTCAACCCCTCCCCTGTTCGAATTCTTCTTGCGTTTGTCAATGGCGATTCCGCCATTGTTGGTGGTTGTTGGAGCTTCATATACGGAGTTGCTAAAGTCTGGCCGAGCTGAAAGGCAAGGACGCCTTGAATCCTATCTTCCTTCTCCCCATTCAGGCTGTTCACATTAGAAATCCTCTTCCCCTGTTGCAGTCTCCCCTGTTTCAGACCTGAGCAGGTTTAAGACTCACTTGATCACCACTCTAATTGGCCTAATTAGAGATCAGCAAGTACAGAATTTGGATAACGACACTAAGGAGTTTCAAACCCAACTTCAGATTTACTTAATCATCACTTTATTTACAAAATGAACCTTTGGACTACTTATGCGGATGCCCAAGGTCTTTCCTCACGCACTAGGTAGACTTTCGGAGGTTACTTAATGATTAGGAAACTCACTAAGTACACTTGCTTAGCTGAGCACATGGTTCAGTACATAAACAAATCAAAGCAAGAACAAATAATTACATTAGCTTCAAAATAAATAACTTAAGATATTCCTTAATGCTTCTAGGCTTGATTAGTCATGTTTTCCTCCCTAGGAAGGGAAACATATATGGCTACCATCTCAAAAGAACCAAGTGTATGCATGCTTGCCACTTCTCGCCATAGTGTCAGATTATTAGCTTTCAAAGTGGCTTCTTTTCCCTGCTCCACATGATTGTTTCTTCATGGATGAGCCTCCTGTGAGTAAGCACTAGTAGACAGCTAGCCACACACTCACCTTGGTGGGGAAAACCCACCTAAAGGGGTAAACCTCTCAAGTTAAGAAATCGGTTGCAAGGTGGCGTGCAGACTGGCTGCTTTGCAGCTATTGGGCTCACGCCTTTTGATGACTAATCTAGGATTTTCTTACATGGGAGGAAACTTCAAGATATATACATACCCCCCTTTTAAAAAGCACGATTTGGGCATCATTAAGGACGTTAATGAACCAGATCTTTCCAACCATGCAGTTTAAGGTGCCTGCTGGGCAGCTTGACAAAATCAGCTAAACTGGACCCCTTAACGTGCCTTCTTGGTTTGTGCATAACATGAAAAATAAACTAGATATCCTAACTAAACTAACAGAAAAAGAATTACCATGATTGGATGTCGTTTAATCTAAAAAATAAGAAAAATAATACTGGGTACAAACTGTACCAAAACTACAACCTGGAAAGCTTGAGTTTAAGAGCTAAGTTGAATTATCAAACGAAGTCAAAATAAGCCGAAACTTGTTTTTCTGGAAAGCTAACCTCTTGGACTTTAAGTCTGTGGCAAATTATTTGGCTTAAACCTGAAGGAGGCCCAAGTAATTAAGCTTACAATACCAGGTATGCTACTAGATTTGATCCGATAACTAGCTCTTCTAAAATTTGCAAAAATCTGATCAAGTCCTTGAACTCTGATCACTAATTTGGATTACTTTGGCTGCCGTGGACCACCAAATTAGAGTTCCTAGAGAGATTTGCATCATCCTTCCCTCGTTGAGAAGGCGTTGCCCTCAAATCCAATGGGTAAGCATGGATGGACTTGACTCCATGCCAAAAAATGACAAAACAAGCAAATAAGGGTTTCTTGGTTTGAATCTAGTGGTTTTAGAAAGTGGTCATGGAGTCCTTTAGGAAGGGATATTCTAGTTGCTTTGACACTCTTTGAAGGGTGCAAGCTCAAGATGTGTGGCTTTTAAAAGTGGCTTGCTTGAAGTGAGAAAAAAATCAGAATGTTCTCGTTTCTTTGGTTTACGGAGTTTAGAATAATCATAAGTTGAAGCAGGAAGATCAACTTGGCTAACAGAAACATTATGGGCACAGTTTCCTTCAGTAATGAGCAATGAGCATAACTTACTTGGAAACGTATTATTAGAGCGAAAGCTTTGTTTTTTTGTATCTTCTTTTGGTTCTGTCCAAGTTTGCTCCAAAGGAAGCATGTCACCCTTGTCAGCTTTAACAATGAGTTCCTCTTGAGCTTCCTCATGATCATCCTCCTCATCCTTATCAATTTCGGACTCTTTCACTGCCTCCCATTCGACTAATGTGGTGATTTTTCGGTGTATACAATCTGAAGCCAGGTGCCCAAACCCTTACCACTTAAAACATGATGGGATACACTTAGGAATGGGTTTAGATCTTTCTCGAGGTGGTTGGCTATTTAGTGGGGCTGGGGTTGTTCGTGGTCTGGAAGGGAACGAACCCGTAGGCTTTATGCGGACACTTTGCTTCATGGGCGTGTAAGTGGATGGGTGAAAAGAACCCTTCAACTTACTACTCAATTTCTTCTAAGTTCTCACCTTCCCATTTCCTTTCTTTCTTCTCTCAAACTTGTAATTATTCAACCATTGAAGTGCAAAACCTCTCAATCGTGAAATAACCATTTAAACTTCTCTTGGCCATTAATGATACAACAAGCAAAAACTCATTCCACCTTGGATAACCAACCTGTTAACTCTTCCTCTTGGTCACGAAATTTTGGAATTTCGAAGCAAGCATATCCAATATCAATGAAAGCTAGCTCTTTCTCCAAGCTCATTGATGATGGCATGATGGACGAGGTCTAGGGTTCTTTGTGGGCTGATTTGAAACATAACTAGGCTGTTTGTGTTTGGATTTTGCTTAGGATGAACTCAACGAACAGAAGCGTGAATGGGATGATTCCAGGCAAGGATTCAAAACTTGCTCTAATACCAAAATTAATGTATCTCTCAAGGGTTAAGCTTAACTCAATTCAAGACTGAAAGTTAAGACCAAGAAAGATTACAATCAAGGGAAAAAGGATAGAAACTAAACTAATCCTTGGATGTAGAATTCACCACCAAAGATTAATCTAGAGCAAACTAAACTCTCACTTAGATACAGACTTCACCACTAAGCTTCAGTTTAGGGCCCTTAAGCTTAATTAGGGTATAGATTTCACCGCCTATTCAAGGCTTAAGACTCACTTGATCACCACTCTAATTGGCCTAATTAGCGATAAGGAAGCAGAGAATTTAGGTAACAACACTGAGGAGTTTCAAACTCAACTTCAGATTTTACTTAATCATCACTTTATTTATAAAATAAACCTTTAAACTACTTACACGGACGCCCAAGGTCTTTCCTCACACACTAGGTAACTTTAGGAGGTTACTTAATGATTAGAAAACTCACTAAGTACACTTACTTAGCTAAGCACGCAGTTTAGTACATAAACGAATCAAAGCAACAACAAATGGGTACATTAGCTTCAAAATAATTAACTTAAGCCATTCCTTAATGCTTCTAGGCTTGATTAGTCTTGTTTTCCTCCCTAGGAAGGGAAACATATACGGCTGCCATCTCAAAAGAACCAAGCGTATGCATGCTTGCTACTTGATGCCGTAGTGTCTTATTCTTAGCAAAGTGGCTTCTTTTCCTTACTCCACATGGCTGTTTCTTCATGGATGAGTCCCCTGGGGACTAAGCACTAGTATACAACCAACCAGACACTCACTTTGGTGGAGAAAACCCACCAAAGAGGGTAAACCTCTTAGGTTAAGAAAATGGCTGCAGGGTGACGTGCAGACCGGCTCCTGCGCAGCTATTAGGCCAGTGACTTTTGTCGACTAATCTGGGATTTTCTTGCATGGGGGAAACCTCAATATGTCCTGAAACCCCCCTTATGAAAATCACAATTTGGACATCATTAAGCACCCTAATCAATAAGATCTTTCTAACCGTGCAGTTCTAGGTGCCTACTAGGCTGCCTGATAAAATCAGCTAAGCTGGACCCCTTAACATGCTCTTCCTAGTTTGTCTTTAACATGATAAATAAACTAGACCTGCTAATTGAACTAACAAAAAAAGAATTACAATGATTGGATGTCGTTTAAAGTGAAAACTAAGAAAAACAAAACCGGGTACAAATTATCCCAAACCTGCATCCTGGACAGTTTGAGTTTAAGAACTAAGTTGAATTATCAAACGAAGTCCAAGCGAGCTGAAACTTATTTTTCTGGAAAATTTACTTCTTGAACTTTAAGCCCATGGCAAATTATTTGACTTAAATTTCAATATTCCTAAGTAATTAACCTCACAATAACGGGTATTACATTGGATTTAATCTGACAACTAGCTCTTCTTGAATTTGCAAAAATCTGACTAAGTCCTTGAACTTTGATGACTAATTTTGATTACCTTGGCTACCATGAACCTCCAAATTAGATTTCTTTGAGGGATTTACATCATTCTCGCCTTATTGAGAAGGATTTGCACTCAAATCCAGTGGGTAAGCATGGATGGATTGGACTCCGGCTGAAAAATGACTAACCAAGAAAATGAGGCTTTCTTGGTTTGAATCAAGTGGGTTTGGAAAATGGTCATGGAGTCGCTTGGGAAGGGATATTCTACTTGCTTTAGACCATTGAAAGGCCACTCTTTGAAGGGTGTAAGCTTAAGATGTGTGGCTTTAAAAAGTGGCTTGCTTGAAGCGAGAAAAAAATCGGAATGTTCTTGTTCCTTTAGTTTGTGGGGTTTAGAATAATCATAAGTTGAACTAAGAAGATCATCTTAGCTAACGGTACATCATGGGCACCAGTAATAAGCAATGAGCATAACTTACTCGAAAATGTGTCACCAGAGCGAAAGCTTTGTTTTTTTGTGCCTTCGTTTGGTTTAGTCTAAGTTTGCTCCAAAGGAAGTATGTCACCCAAGTCAGCTTTCACTATAAGTTCCTCTTGAGTTTCCCCAAGATCATCCTCCTCATCCTTATCAATGTTGGACTCTTTCACAGCCTCCCATTCGGTAAATGTTATGATTCTTCAGTTTGTACAAAACAAAGCCAAGTGCCCGAATCCTTGGCACTTAAAACCTCTTGGGATACTCTTAGGAATGGGTTTAGATCTTTCTTGAGGTCGTTAGCTGTTTAGTGTGGCTGGGGTTTTTTGTGGTGTGGAAGGGAATGAACCCGTGGGCTTAATGGAGAAACTTTCCTTCATGGGCATGTAAGTAGATGGGCAAAAGGAACCCTTCAACTTGCTATTCAATTTCTCCTAAGTTCTCACCTTCTCTTTTCCTTTCTTTCTTCTCTTAAACTTGTAATTATTCCACCATTAAAGGGTACAACCTCCCAATCTTGAATAACCACTTTGAACTTCTCTTGGTTTTTAAGTATACAACAAGCAAAAACTAGTTCCACCTTAGACAACCAACCTATGAACTCTTCCTCTTAGCCATGAAATTTTGGAATTTCAAAGCAACCATATCCAATATCCATCAAAGCTAGCTCTTTCTGGAAGCCCATTGATAATGGCATGGCGGACGAGGTCTAGGGTTCTTTGTGGGCTGATTTGAAATGTATGTAGGCTGTTTGTGTTTAGATTTTTTTAAGATGAACTCAACAAATAGAAACGTGAATGTGATGATTCCAGGCAAGGATTCAGAACTTGCTCGGATACCAAAATTGATATATCTCTCAAGGGTTAAGCTTAACTCAATTCAAAAGTCAAAGCTAAAACCAAGAAAGATTACAATCAAGGGAAAAAGAATAGAAACTAAACTAATGCTTGGATATAGATTTCACCACAAAATATTGATCTAATGAAACTAAACTCTCCCTTAGATATAGATTTGACCACTAAGCTTGAGTTTAGGGCCCTTAAGCTTCATTGGGATACAGATTTTACCACCTAATCAAGGCTTAAGACTCACTTAATCACCACTCTAATTGGCCTAATGAGAGATAAGCAAGTAGAGAATTTAGGTAACAACACTGAGGGGTTTTTAACACAGCTTTTGATTTCACTTAATCATCACTTTATTTACAAAATGAACCTTTGGATTACTTATACGGATGCCCAACATCTTCCCTCATGCACTAGGTAACCTTAAGGAGGTTACTTAATGATTAGGAAACTCACTAAGTACACTTGCTTTACGAAGCACATGGTTTAGTACACAAACGAATCAATGTAAGAACAAATGAGTATATTAGCTTCAAAATAATTTACTTAAGCTATTCCTTAATGCTTCTAGGCTTGATTAGTCATGTTTACCTCTCTATGAAGGAAAGCATACATGGCTGCCATCTCAAAAGAACCAAGCATATGTGTGCTTGTCACTTCACGCCATAGTGTCGGATTATTGGCTTATAAAGTGGCTTCTTTTCCTTACGCCACGTGGTATTTCTTCATGGATGAGTCACTTGGCGACTAAGCACTAGTAGATAGCCAAGCACACACTCACCTTCATGGAGAAAACCCCCTAAGGGGGTAAACCTCTTAGGTTAAGAAAACGGCTGCAGGGTGGCGAGCAGACCCGCTCCTTTGCAACTATTAGGCCACTACCTTTTGATGACTAATATAGGATTTTCTTACATAGGGGGAAACCTCAATATGTCTGGAAACCCCTCTTTTGAAAATCACAATTTGGACATCATCAAGCACCTTAATCAACTAGATCTTTCCAACCGTGTAGTTTCAAGTGCCTACTGGGTAGCTTGACAAAATCAGCTAAATTGGACCCCTTAATGTGCTCTTCTTGGTTTGCGCATAACATGACAAATAAACAAAATATCCTAACCGAACTAACAGAAGAAGAATTACAATGATTAGATGTCATTTAGTCTAAAAAATAAGAAAAACAATACTGGGTATAAACTGTCCCAAAACTACAGCCTAGACAGCTTCAGTTTAAGAGCTAAGCTGAATTACCAAACGAAGTCCAAACAAGCTGAGTTTAATCAGATTAAGTCCCTGAGCTTTGATGACTGATTTGGATTCCCTTGGCTACCATGGACCTCCAAATTAGAGTTCCTTGAGGAATTTACATCATCATCGCTTGTTGAGAAGGATTTGCCCTCAAATCCAACGGATAAGCATGGATGGATTGGACTCCAACTAAAAAGGAATAACCAAGCAAATAAGGCTTTCTTGATTTGAATCTAGTGGGTTTAGAAAATGGTCATGGAGTCACTTGGGAAGGGATATTCTAGTTGCTTTGGACCAATGAAAGGCCACTCTCTGAAGGGTGTAAGCTCAAGATGTGTGGCTTTGAAAAGTGGCTTGCTTGAGGTGAGAAAAAAAATCAGAATGCTCTCGTTCCTTTGGTTTGTGGAGCTTAGAAAAATCATAAGTTGAAGCAAGAAGACCAACTTGGCTGACGGGAACATCATGGGCATAGTTTCCTCTAGTAATAAGTAATAACCATAACTTACTCTGAAATATCTTACAAGCGCAAAAGCTTTGTTTTTTGTTATCTTCTTTCGGTTCAGTCCAAGTTTGCTCAAAAGGGAGAATGTTGCCCTCACCACCTTTCACTATGAGTTCCTCTTGAGCTTCCTCAAGACCATCCTCCTCATCCTTATCAATTTTTGACTCTTTCACAGCCTCCCATTTAGCTAATGTGATGATTCTTCGGTTTGTACAATCCAAAGCCAAGTGCCCAAATCCTTAGCACTTAAAACATCTTAGGATACTCTTAAGAATGGGTTTAGATCTTTCTTGAGGTGGTTGGCTGCTTAGTAGGCTTGGGGTTTTTTGTGCTGTGGAAGGGAATAGGCCTAAGGGAGACACTTTCCTTCATGGGTGTGTAAGTGGATGGGCAAAAAGAACCCTTCAACTTACTACTCAATTTCTTCGAAGTTCTCACCTTCTCTTATCCTTTCTTTCCTCTGTTAAGCTTGTAATTATTCCACCAATGAAGTGTAAAATCTCTCAATCTTGAAATAACCACTTTGAACTTCTCGTGGCCGTTAAGGATACAACAAGCAAAAAGTCGTTCCACCTTAGATAATCAACTTGTGAACTCTTCCTGTTGGCCACGAAATTATGGAATTTCGAAGCAAGCATATCCAATATCAATCAAAGCTAGCTCTTTCTCCAAGCTCATTGATGATGGCATGATGGACGAGGTCTAGGGTTCTTTGCGGGCTGACTTGAAATGTAAGTAGGCTGTTTGTGTTTGGATTTTGTTTGGGATGAACTCAACGAACAGAAACGTGAATGTGATGATTCCAGGTAAGGATTCAGAACTTGCTTCGATACCAAAATTGATGTATCTCTCAAGTGTTAAGCTTAACTCAGTTCAAGAGTGAAATCTTAAACCAAGAAATATTATAATTAAGGGAAAAAGGATATAAACTAAAGTAATCCTTGGATACAAATTTCACCACCAAAGGTTAATATAGTGAAACTAAACTCTCCCTTAGATAAAGATTTCACCGCTAAGCTTCAGTTTAGGGCCCTTAAGCTTAATTACGATACAGCTTCCACCCCCTAATCAAGGCTTAAGACTCACTTGATCACCACTCTAATTGGCCCAATGAGAGATAAACAAGTAGAGAATTTAGGTAACAACACTGAGGGGTTTTAAACTTAACTATAGATTTCACTTAATCACCACTTTATTTACAAAATAAACCTTTGGGTTACTTATACGGAGGCCCAACATCTTTCCTCACATACTAGGTAACCTTAAGGAGGTTACTTAATGATTAAGAAACTCACCAAGTGCACTTGCTCTGCTAAGCACACGGTTTAGTACACAAATGAATCAAAGTAAGAACAAATGAGTATATTAGCTTCAAAATAATTAACTTAAGCTATTCCTTAATGCTTCTAGGCTTGATTAGTCATGTTTACCTCCCTATGAAGGAAAGCATACACGGCTACCATCTCAAAAGAACCAAGCGCATGCATACTTGCCACTTTACGCCATAGTCTCCAATTCTCAGCTTATAAAGTGGCTTCTTTTCCTTACTCCACATGGTATTTCTTCGTGGATGAGTCACTTGGTGACTAAGCACTAGTAGATAGCCAGCCAAGAAGACACTCACCTTGGTGGAGAAAACCCACCTAAGCTATTGAACCTCTTAGGTTAAGGAAATGACTGCAAGGTGGTGTGCAGACCGACTGCCTTATAGCTATTGGGGCACTGCCTTTTGATGACTAATCTGGGATTTTTTCACTTGGGAGGAAACCTCAAGGTGCCTAGAAGCCGCCCTCTTAAATATCATGATTTGGACATCATTAAGGACCTTAATCAACCAAATCTTTCTAACCTGCAGTTCCAGGTGCCTACTGGGTAGCTTGACAAAATCAGCTAAAATGGACCCCTTAACGTGGCGTTCTTGGTTTGTGCTTAACATGACGAATAAATTAGACATCTCAAATGAACTAAAAAAAAAAGAATTACAATGATTGGATGTCGTTTAGCCTAAAAAATAAGAAAAACAAGACCAGGTACAAACTGTCCCAAAACTGCAGCTAGGACAGTTTGAGTGTAAGAGCTAAGTTGAAATATCAAATGAACTCCAAACGAGCTGAAACTTGTTTTTCTAGAAAGTTAACTTCCTATAATTTAAACCCATGGCAAATGTTTTGACTTAAACCTCAAAGAGGCCTAGGTAATTAAGCTCTAAATCCAAGTATGCTAATGGATTTAATCCAACAACTAGCTCTTCCTAAATATACAAAAATCTATGTAAGTCCTTAAACTTTGACGACTAATTTGGATTACCTTGGCTGCCATGGACCTCCAAATTAGAGTTGCTTGAGGGATTTACATCATCCTTCCCTTGTTGAGAAGGATTTGCCCTCAAATCTAATGGGTAAGCATGGATGGATTAGACTCCGACTGAAAAATGACAAACCAAGCAAATAAGGCTTTCTTGGTTTGAATCTAGTGGGTTTAGAAAATGGTCATGGACTCATTTGGGAAGGGTTATTCTAGTTGCTTTGGACCATTGAAAGGCCACTCTTTGAAGGGTGTCAGCTCAAGATGTGTGGCTTTGAAAAGTGGCTTACTTGAAGTGAGAAAAAAATCAAAATGTTCTCGTTCCTTTAGTTTGTGGAGTTTAGAATAATCATAAGTTGAGGCAGGAAGATCAACTTAGCTAACAGGAACATCATGGGTATAGTTTCCTTCAGTGATAAGCAATGAGCATAAGTTATTTGGAAACGTGTTAGTAGAGCGAAAGCTTTGCTTTTTTGTATCTTCTTCTGGTTCAGTCCATGTTTGCTCCAAAGGAAGCATGCCACCCTCGTCAGCTTTCACCATGAGTTCCTCTTGAGTTTCTTCAAGATCATCCTGCTTATCCTTATCAATTTCAGACTCTTTCATAGCCTCCCATTCGGCTAATGTGATGATTTTTCGGTGTGTACAAACCAAAGCTGGGTGCCCAAATCCTTGCCACTTAAGACATCTTGGGACACTCTTAGGAATGGGTTTAGATCTTTCTTGAGGTCGTTGGCTGTTTAGTAGGGCTGGGGTTTTTTGTGGTGTGGAAGGGAATGAACCCATGGACTTAATGGAGCCACTTTGCTTCATAGGCGTGTAAGTGGATGGGCAAACAGAACCCTCCAACTTACTACTCAATTTCTTCCAAGTTCTCACCTTCTCATTTCCTTTCTTTCTTCTCTCAAATTGTAATTATTCCACCATTGAAGTGCAAAACCTCTCAATCATGAAATAACCGCTTATAACTTCACTTGGCTATTAAGGATACAACAAGCAAAAACTCGTTCCACCTTAGATAACCAACCTGTGAACTCTTCCCCTTGGCCACGAAATTTTGGAATTTCGAAGCAAGCATATCCAATATCAATCAAAGCTAGCACTTTCTCTAAGCTCATTGATGATGGCATGATGGACAAGGTATAGGGTTCTTTGTGGGCTGACTTGAAATGTAAGTAGGCTATTTGTGTTTCGATTTTGTTTGGGATGAACTTAACGAATAGAAACGTGAATGGGATGATTCCAGGCAAAGATTCAGAACTTGCTCTGATGCCAAAATTAATGTATCTCTTAAGAGTGAAGCTTAACTCAATTCAAGAGTGAAAGCTAGAACCAGGAAAGATCGCAATCAAGGGAAAAAGGATAAAAACTAAGCTAATCCTTGGATGTAGAATTCACCACCAAAGATTAATCTAGTGAAACTGAACTCTCACTTAGATACAGACTTCACCACTAAGCTTGAGTTTAGGGCCCTTAAGCTTAACTAGGCTATAGATTTCACCACCTAATCAAGGCTTAAGACTCAGTTGATTGCCACTACAATTGTCCTATTAGAGATACGTAAGTACAGAACTTGGGTAGCAACACTGAGGAGTTTCAAACTCAACTTCGGATTTTACTTAACTTTATTTAGAAAAAAAACGTATGGACTACTTACACGAATGCCCAAGGTCTTTCCTCACACACTAGGTAACCATTGGGAGGTTACTTGATGATTAGGAAACTCACTAAGTACACTTGCTTAGCTAAGCACGTGATTTAGTACATAAACGAATCAAAGCAAGAACAAATAAGTACATTACCTTCAAAATAATTAACTTAAGCCATTCCTTAATGCTTCTAGGATTGATTAGTCTTGTTTTCCTCCCTAGGAAGGAAAACATATACGGCTGCCATCTCAAAAGAACCAAGCGTACGAATGCTTGCCACTTCACGTCATAGTGTTCGATCCTTAGCTTGCAATGTGGCTTCTTTTCCTTACTCCACATGGCTATTTCTTCATGGATGAGTTGCCTGGTGACTAAGCACTAGTATACAGCCAACTACACACTCACGTTGGTGGAGAAAACCCACCTAAGAAGGTAAACTTCTTAGGTTAGGAAAAGGGTTGCAAGGTGATGTGCAAACCGGCTGCTTTGCAGCTATTAGGCCAGTGACTTTTGCTGACTAATCTGGGATTTTCTTGCATGGGGGAAACCTCAATATGTCCAGAAAACGCCCTTCTGAAAATCACAATGTGGACATCATTAAGCACCCTAATCAATAAGATCTTTCCAACTGTGCAGTTTCAGTGCCTACTAGGCTGCCTGACAAAATCAACTAAGCTGGACCCCTTAACATACTCTTCTGGGTTTGTGTTTAACATGACAAATAAACTAGACCTGCTAACTGACCTTAAAAAAAAAAGAATTACAATGATTGTATGTCGTTTAATGTGAAAAATAGGAAAAATAATACTGGGTACAAATTATCCCGAACCTGCATCCTGGACAGTTTGAGTTTAAGAACTAAGTTGAATTATCAAATGAAGTCCAACTGAGCTGAAACTTAATTTTCTGGAAAGTTAACTTCTTGAACTTTAAACCCATGACAAATTATTTGACTTAAACCTCAATATTCCTAAGTAATTAGCCTCACAATACCGGGTATTGTGTTGGATTTAATCCGACAACTAGCTCTTCTTGAATTTGCAAAAATTTGATTAGGTCCTTGAACTTTGATCACTAATTTTGATTACCTTGGCTACCATGGACCTCCAAATTAGAGTTCCTTAAGGGATTTACATCATTCTCGCCTTATTGAGAAGGATTTGCACTCAAATCCAGTGGGTAAGCATGGATGGATTGGACTCCGGCTGAAAAATGACTAACCAAGAAAATAAGTCTTTCTTAGTTTGAATCTAGTGGGTTTGGAAAATGGTCATGGAGTCGCTTAGGAAGGGATATTCTACTTGCTTTGGACCATTGAAAGGCCACTCTTTGAAGGGTGTAAGCTCAAGATGTGTGGCCTTAAAAAGTGGCTTGCTTGAAGTGAGAAAAATCAGAATGTTCTCGTTCCTTTGGTTTGTGGAGTTTAGAATAATCATAAGTTGAACCAAGAAGATCGACTTCGCTAATGAAAACATCATGGGCACCAGCAATAAGCAATGAGCATAACTTACTCGAAAAAGTGTTACTTGAGTGAAAGCTTCGTTTTTTTGCAACTTTTTTTGGTTTAGTCTAAGTTTGCTCCAAAGGAAGCATGTCACCCGCATCAGCTTTCACTATCAGTTCCTCTTAAGTTTCCTCAAGATCATCCTCCTCATCCTTATGAATTCCTCAAGATCATCCTCCTCATCCTTATGAATTTCGGACTCTTTCACAGCCTTCCATTCGATAAATGTGATGATTGTTCAGTTTGTACAATACGAAGCCAAGTGCCCAAACCCTTAGCACTTAAAGCCCCCTGGGATACTCTTAGGAATAGGTTTGGATCTTTCTTGAGGTCATTGGCTATTCAGTGGGGCTGGGGTTTTTTGTGGCGTGGAAGGGAATGAACCCATAGGCTTAATGGAGATACTTTCCTTCATGGGCGTGTAAGTGGATGTGCGAAAGGAACCCTTCAACTTGCTACTCAATTTCTTCCAAGTTTTCACCTTCTCTTTTCCTTTCTTTCAGCTCTTAAACTTGTAATTATTCCACCGTTGAAGGGCACAGCCTCCCAATCTTGAAATAACCACTTTAAACATCTCTTGCTGATTGAGTATACAACAAGCAAAAACTAGTTCCACCTTAGACAACCACCCTATGAACTCTTCCTCTTAGCCATGAAATTTTGGAATTTCGAAGCAAGCATATCCAATATGAATCAAAGCTAGCTCTTTCTCCAAGCTCATTGATCATGGCATGATGGACGAGGTCTAGGGTTTTTTGTGGGCTGTTTTGAAACGTAAGTAGGCTGTTTGTGTTTGGATTTTGTTTGGGATGAGCTCAACGAAAAAAAATGTGAATGTGATTATTCCAGGCAAGGATTAAGAACTTGCTCTGACACTAAAATTGATGTATCTCTTAAGGGTTAAGCTTAAATCAATTCAAGAGTCAAAGCTCAAACCATGAAAGATTACATTCAAGGGAAAAAGGATAGAAACTAAACGAATTCTTGGATACGGATTTCACCACCAAAGATTAATCTAGTGAAACTAAACTCTCACTTGGATACAGATTTCACCATAAAGCTTGAGTTTAGGGCCCTTGAGCTTAATTAGGATGAAGGCTTAAGACTGACTTATCACCACTCTAATTGGCATAATTAGAGATAAGTAAGTAGAAAATTTAGGTAACAACACTGAGGAGTTTCAGACTTAACTTTAGATTTCATTTAATCATCACTTTATTTTCAAAATGAACCCTTGAAGCACTTATATGGACGCCCAAGGTCTTTCCTCACACACTAGGTAACCTTTAGGAGGTTACTTAATGATTAGGAAACTCACTAAGTACACTTGCTTAGCTAAGCACATGGTTTAGTGCATAAACGAATCAAAGCAAGAACAAATGAGTACATTAGCTTCAAAATAATTAACTTAAGCTATTCCCTTATGCTTATTGCATGATTGGTCATGTTTTCCTCCCTAGGAAGGAAAACATACACGGCTGCCATCTCAAAAGAACCAAGCGTATGCATGCTTGCCACTTTACGCAATAGTGTTCAATTCTTAGCTTACAAAGTGGCTTCTTTTCCATAATCCACATGGCTATTTCTTCATGGATGAGTCACCTAGTGACCAAGCACTAGTAGACAGCTAAGCACACACTCACCTTGGTGGAGAAAACCCACCTCAGAGGGTAACCCTCTTAGGTTAAGAAAATAGCTGCAGGGTGGCGTGCAAACCGGCTGCTTTATAGCTATTAGGTTAGTGCCTTTTGATGACTAATCTATGATTTTCTTCCATGGGGAGAAACCTCAAGATGTCTAAAAACCCCCCCTTTTGAAAATCACAATTTAGACATCATTAAGGACCTTAATTGACCACATCTTTCCAACCGTGCAGTTTCAGGCTCCTACTGGGCAGCTTGAAAAAACAAGCTAAACTGGACCCCTTAATGTGCTCTTCTTAGTTTATGCTTAGCATGAGAAATAACCTAGACATCTTAATTGAACTAACAAAAAAAGAATTACAATGATTGGATGTCTTTCAGTCTAAATAATAAGAAAAGCAAAATCAGGTACAAACTATCCCAAAACTGTAGCCTGGACGGTTTGAGTTTGAGAGCTAAGTTAAATTATAAAACGAAGTCCAAATGAGCTGAAACTTATTTTTCTGGAAAGCCCACTTCCTCAACTTTAAACCCATGGAAAATTATTTGACTTAAACTTCAAAAAGCCCTAAGTAATTAAGGTCATAAAATCGAATATGCTACTGGATTTAATCCGACAACTAGGTGTTCATGAATTTGCAAAAATATTATTAAGCCCTTGAATTTTGACGACTAATTTGGATTAACTTGGCTGCCATGGACCTCCAAACTAGAGTTCTTTGAGGGATTTATGTCATCCTCCCCTTGTTGAGAAGGATTTGCCCTCAAATCCAATGGGTAAGCATGGATGGATTGGACTCCGACTGAAAAATGACTAACCAGGCAAATAAGGCTTTCCTAGTTTCAATCTAGTGTGTTTGGAAACTAGTCATGGAGTCACTTGGGAAGGGATATTCTAGTTGCTTTGGACCATTGAAAGGCCACTCTTAGAAGGATGTAAGCTCAAGATGTGTGGCTTTCAAAAGAGGCTTGCTTGAAGTGAGAAAAAAATCAGAATGTTCTCGTTCCTTTGGTTTGTGGAGTTTACAATAATCATAAGTTAAAGCATGAAGATCAACTTGGCTAACAGGAACATCATGGGCACAGTTTCCTTTAGAGATAAGCAATCACCATAACTTACTCAGAAATGTGTTACTAGAGCAAAAGCTTTGTTTTTTTGTATCTTCTTTTAGTTTAGTTAAAGATTGCTCCAAAGGAAGCATGTCACCCTCGTCAGCTTTCACCATGAGTTCCTCTTGTGTTTCCTCAAGATCATCCTCCTCATCCTTATCAATTTCGGACTCTTTCACAGCCTCCTATTCGACTAATGTGATGATTCTTTGGTTTGTATAATCTGAAGCCAAGTGCCCAAATCCTTAGCACTTAAAACATCTTAGGATTCTCTTAGGAATGGATTTAGATCTTTCTTGAGGTGGTCGGCTGCTTAGTGGGGCTGGGGTGTTTGGTGTGGAGGGGAATGAACCCACGGGCTTAATGGAGACACTTTCCTTCATGGGCTTGTAAGTTGATGGGCAAAAGGAACCCATCAACTTACTACTAAATTTCCTCCAAGTCCTCACCTTCTCTTTTCTATTCTTTCTTCTGTTAAACTTCTAATTATTCCACCATTGAAGTGCAAAACCTCTCAATCTTGAAATAAGCACTTTGAACTTCTCTTAGTCATTAAGGATACAACAAGTAAAAACTCGTTCCACCCTGGATAACCAACATGTGAACTCTTCTTATTGGCCATGAAATTTTGGAATTTCGAAGCAAGCATATCTAATATCAATCAAAGCTATCCCTTTCTCGAAGCTCATTGATGATGGCAAGATGGACGATGTCTAGGGTTCTATGTGGGCTGATTTGAAACATAAGTAGGCTGTTTGTGTTTGGATTTTGTTTGGGATGAACTCAACAAATAGAAACTTGAATGTGATGATTCTAGGTAAGGATTCAGAACTTGCTTTGATACTAAAATTGATGTATCTCTCAAATGTTAAGCTTAACTCAACTCAAGAGTGAAATCTAAAACCAAGAAAGATTACAATTAACGGAAGTAATCCCTAGATATAAATTTCACCACTAAAGGTTGATCTAGTGAAACTAAACTCTCCCTTAGATACAGATTTTACCACTAAGATTGAGTTTAGGGCCCTTAAGTTTAATTAGGATACAGATTTCATCATCTAATTAAGGCTTAAGACTCACTTGATCACCACTCTAATTGGCCTAATGAGAGATAAGCAAGTAGAGAATTTATGTAACAACACTGAGTTGTTTTAAACTTAACTTCATATTTTACTTAATCATCACTTTATTTACAAAATGAACCTTTTGGTTACTTATACGGATGGCCAACATCTTTCCTCATGCACTAGGTAACCTTAAGGAGGTTACTTAATGATTAGGAAACTCACTAAGTACTCTTGCTTTGCTAAGCACACGGTTTAGTACATAAACGAATCAAAGTAATAACAAATGAGTATATTAGCTTCAAAATAATTAACTTAAGCTATTCCTTAATGCTTCTAGGCCTGATTAATCATGTTTACCTCCCTAGGAAGGAAAGCATACATGGCCTCCATCTCAAAAGAACCAGGCATATGCATGCTTGCCACTTCACGCCATAGTGCCCGATTCTTAGCTTATAAAGTGGCTTCTTTTCATTACTCCATGTGGTATTTCTTCATGGATGAGTCACTTGGTGGCTAAGCCCTAGTAGACAGCCAAGCACACACTCACCTTTATGGAGGAAACCCACCTAGGAGGGTAAACCTCTTAGGTTAAGAAAACGGCTACACTGTGGCATGCAGACCGACTGCTTTGCAGCTATTAGACCACCACCTTTTGATGACTAATCTGGGATTTTCTTGCATGGGGGAAAACCTCAGTATGTCTAGAAACCTCTCTTTTGAAAATCACAATTTAGAAATCATTAAGCACCTTAATCATCCAGATCTTTCAAACCATGCAGTTTCAAGCACCTACTGGGCAGCTTAAAAAAACAAGCTAAACTGGACCCCTCAATGTGCTCTTCTTGCTTTGTGCTTGACATGACAAATAACCTAGACATCTTAATTGAACTAACAAAAAAATAATTACAATGATTGGATGTCTTTTAGTCAAAATAATAAGCAAAACCATACCAGGTACAAACTATCCCAAAACTGCAGCCTGGACAGTTTGAGTTTGAGAGCTAAGTTGAATTATCAAACAAAGTCCAAACGAGCTAAAATTTGTTTCATTGGAAAGCTAACTTCCATGGCAAATTATTTGACTCAAACCTCAAAGAGGCCTAAGTAATTAAGCTCCCAATAACGGGTATACTGCTGGATTTAATTCGACAACTAGCTCTTCTTGAATTTTTAAAAATCTTATTAAGTCCTTGAACTTTGACGACTAATTTGGATTACCTTGGCTGCCATGGACCTCCAGATTAGAGTTCTATGAGGGATTTATACCATCCTCCCCTTGTTGAGAAGGATTTGCCCTCAAATCTAGCGGGTAAGCATGGATAGATTGGACTCCAGTTGAAAAATGACTAACCAAGCAAATAAGGCTTTCTTGGTTTGAATCTAGTGTTTTGGAAAATGGACATGGAGTCATTTGGGAAGGGATATTCTAGTTGCTTTGGACCATTGAAAGGCCACTCTTTGAAGGGTGTAAGCTTAAGATGTGTGGCTTTGAAAAGTGGCTTGCTTGAAGCTAAAAAAAAAATCAGAATGTTCTCGTTTCTTTGGTCTGTGGAGTTTACAATAATCATAAGTTGAAGCAGGATGATCAACTTCCCTAACGGGAACATCATGTGCACAGTTTCCTTCAGTAATAAGCAATGAGCACAACTTACTCGAAAACGTGTTAATAGAGTGAAAGCTTTGTTTTTTTGTATCTTCTTTTGGTTCAGTCCAAGTTTGCTCCAAAGGAAGCATGTCACCCTCGTCAGCTTTCACTATAAGTTCCTCTTTAGTTTCCTCAAGATCATCCTCCTCATCCTTATCAATTTTAGACTCTTTCACAGCCTCCCATTCGGCTAATGTGATGATTCTTCGGTTTGTACAATCTGAAGCCAAGTGCCCAAATCCTTAGCACTTAAAACATCTTGGGATACTCTTAGGAATGGGTTTAGATCTTTCTTGAGGTCATTGGCTGTTTAGTAGGGCTGGGGTTTTAGTGGTGTGGAAGGGAATGAACCCGTGGGCTTAATGGAGACACTTTCCTTCATAGGCGTGTAAGTAGATGGGCAAAAGGAACCCTAAACCTACTACTCAATTTCTTCCAAGTTCTTACCTTCCCTTTTCCTTTCTTTCCTCTCTTAAACTTATAATTATTCCACCATTGAAGTGCGCAAACTGTCAATCTTGAAATAACCACTTTGAACTTTCCTTGGTCATTAAAGATACAACAAGTAAAAACTCATTCCACCTTAGATAACCAACCTGTGAACTCTTCCTCTTGGCCATGAAATTTTGGAATTTTGAAGCAAGCACATCCAATATTAATCAAAGTTAGCTCTTTCTCCAAGCTCATTAATGATGGCATGATGGACGAGGTCTAGGGTTCTCTGTGAACTGATTTGAAATGTAAGTAGGCTGTTCGTGTTTGGATTTTGTTTGGGATGAACTAAACGAATAGAAACATGAATGTGATGATTCCAGGCAAGGATTTAGAACTTTGCTCTGATACCAAAATTGATGTATCTCTCAAGGGTTAAGCTTAACTCAATTCAAGAGTGAAAGCAAAAACCAAGAAGGATTACAATCAAGGGAAAAAGGACAGAAACTGAACTAATTCTTGGATACAGGTTTTGCCACCAAAGATTAATCCAGTGAAACTAAACTCTCACTTAGATACAGATTTCACCACCTAATCAAGGCATAAGACTCAGTGGATCACCACTCTAATTAGCCTAATTAGAGAGAAGCAAGTAGAGAATTTAGATAACAACACTGAGAAGTTTCAAACTCAACTTCAAATTTCGCTTAATCATCACTTTATTTACAAAATGATCCTTCGGACTTCTTATACGGACTTCTTATACATCGAAGGTCTTTTCTCACACACTGGGTAACCTCTAGGAGGTTCCTTAATGATTAGGAAACTCACTAAGTACACTTGCTTTGCTAAGCACATGGTTTAGAACATAAATAAATCAAAGCAAGAACAAACATGTACATTAGCTTCAAAATAATTAAATTAAGCTATTCCTTAATGCTTCCAGGCTTTATTGGTCAAGTTTTCCTCCCTAGGAAGGAAAACATACACGGCTACCATCTCAAAAGAATCAAGCGTGTGCATGCTTGCCACTTCACGCCATAGTGTCTGATTCTTAACTTGCAAGGTGGCTACTTTTCCTTACTCCACATGGCTGTTTCTTCATGGATGAGTCGCCTCGTGACTAACCACTAGCAGACAGCCAAGCACACACTGACCTTGGTGGAGAAAACCCACCTAACAGGGTAAACCTCTTAGGTTAAGAAAACCGCTGCAGGGTGTCATGCAAACCGGCTAATTTTCAGCTATTGGGCCACCACCTTTTGAAGACTAATCTAGGATTTTCTTGCATGGAGGAAAAAGTCAAGATTTCTAGAAACCTCATCTTTTGAAAATCATAGTTTAGACATCATCAAGGACCTTAATCAACTAGATCTTTCCAACTGTGTAGTTTCAGGTGCCTACTGGGTAGCTTGACAAAATCAGCTAAGCTGGACCCCTTAACGTGCTCTTCTTGGTTTGTGCTCAACATGTCAAATACACTAGACATCCTAATTAAACTAACAGGAAGAGAATTACAATTATTGGGCATCGTTTAGACTAAAAAATAAGAAAAACAAAAGCGGTTACAAACTGTCCCAAAACTATAGCCTAGATAGTTTGAGTTTAAGGGCTAAGTTGAACTATCAAATGAAGCCCAAATGAGCTAAAAATTATTGTTTTGGAAAGCCAACTTCCTGAACTTCAAACTCATGGTAAAATATTTGACTTAAACCTTAAATAGACCTAAGTAATGAAGCTCACAAAACTAGGTATACTGCTGGCATTAATCCAACAACTAGCTTTTCTTGAATTTGCAAACATCTGATTAAGTACTTGAACTTTGATGACTAATTTTGATTGCCTTGGCTACCATGGACCTCCAAATTAGAGTTCATCAAGGGATTTACATCATCCTCCCCTTGTTGAGAAGGATTTGCCCTCAAATCCAATGGGTAAGCATGGATGGATTGTACTCCGACTGAAAAATGACTAACCAAGCAAATAAGGCTTTCTTGGTTTGAATCTAGTGAGTTTGGAAAGTTGTCATGGAGTGATTTGGGAAGGGATATTCAAGGTTCTTTGGACCATTGAAGGGCCACTCTTTGAAGGGTGTACGCTGAAGAAGTGTGGCTTTGAAAAGTGGCTTCTTGACGTGAGAAAAAAATCAGAATGTTCTCGTTCCTTTGGTAATCATAAGTTAACGCAAGAAGATCAACTTGGGTAACGGGAACATCATGGGAAAGTTTCCTTTAGTAATAAGTAATAACCATAACTTACTTGGAAACGTATTACTAGAGCGAAAGCTGTGTTTTTTGTTTCTTCGTTTGGTTGTGTGCAAGTTTGCTCCAAATGAAGCATGTCACCCTCATTAGCTTTAACTATAAGTTCCTCTTAAGTTTCCTCATGATCATCCTCCTCAACCTTATCAATTTCGGACTCTTTCACAACACCCCATTCGGCTAATGTGATGATTCTTCAGTTTGTACAATTCGAAGACAAGTGCCCAAATATTTCGCACTTAAAACATCTTGGGATACTCTTAGGAATGGGTTTAGATCCTTCTTGAGGAGGTTGGCTGTTCAATGGGGCTGGGGTTTTCGTGGTGTGGAAGGGAATGAACCTGTGGGCTTAATGGAGACACTTTCCTTCATGAGCGTGTAAGTGGATGGGCAAAAGGAACCCTTCAAATTACTACTTAATTTCTTCCAAGTTTTCACCTTCTCCTTTCCTTTCTTTCTTCTCTTAAACTTGTAATTATCCCACCATTGAAGTGCACAACCTTTCAATCTTGACATAACAACTTTGAACTTCTCTTGGTCATCAAGGATACAACAAGCAAAAACTCATTGCACCTTAGATAATCAACCTATTAACTCTTCTTCTTGGCCACGAAATTTTGCAACTTCGAAGCAAGCATATCCAATACCAATCAAAGCTAGCTGTTTCTCTAAGCTCATTGATGATGGCATGATGGATGAGGTCTAGGGTTCTTTGTGGACTGATTTGAAACGTAAGTAGGCTGTTTGTGTTTGGATTTTGTTTGGGATGGACTCAACGAACAGAAACGTGAATGGGATGATTTCAAGCAAGGATTCAGAACTTGCTCTGATACCAAAACTGATGTATCTTTCAAGGGTTAAACTTAACTCAATTCAAGAGTGAAAGCTAAAACAAAGAAAGATTATAATCAAGGGAAAAAGGATAGAAACTAAACTAATCCTTGGATATAGATTTCACCACCATAGATTAATCTAGTGAAACTAAACTCCCACTTAGATATAGATCTCACCACTAAGCTTGAATTTAGGGCCCTTAAGTTTAATTAGGATATAGATTTCACCACCTAATCATGGCCTAGCACTCACTTGATCACCACTCTAAGTGGCCCAATTAGAGAGAAGCAAGTATAGAATTTAGGTAACAACACTGAGGAGTTTCAAACTCAACTTTAGATTTCACTTAATCATCACCTTATTTACAAAATGACCTTTGGACTACTTATACAAATGCCCAAGGTCTTTCCTTACACACTAGGTAACCTTTAGGAGGTTACTTAATGATTAGGAAACCCACTAACTACACTTTCGTAGCTAAGCACACGGTTTAGTACATAAACAAATCAAAGCAAGAGTAAATGCGCACATTAGCTTCAAAATGACTAACTTAAGCTATTCCTTAAAGCTTCTAGGCTTCATTAGTCATGGTTTCTTCCCCAGGAAGGAAAACATACACGGTAGCCATCTCAAAAGAACTAAACATATGCATGCTTGCCACTTCACGCCATAGTGTCCGATTCTTAGCTTGCAAAATGGCTTCTTTTCCTTACTCCACATTGCTGTTTCTTCATGGATGAGTCGCCTGGTGACTAAGCACTAGTAGACAGCTGAGCACACACTGACCTTGGTGGAGAAAACCCATCTAAGAGGGTAAACCTCTTAGGCTAAGAAAACCACTACAGGGTGGCATGCAGACCGGCTACTTTACAGGTATTAGGCTACTGCCTTTTGATGACTAATGTAGGATTTTCTTGCATGGGGGCAAACCTCAAGATGTCTAGAAACCCCCCTTTGGAAAATCATGGTTTGGACATCATTAAGGACCTTAATCAACTAGATATTTCCAACCGTGCAGTTTCAGGCACCTACTAGACTGCTTGACAAAATCAGCTAAACTGGACCCCTTAACGTGCTCTTCTTGGTTTGTGCTCAACATGACAAATAAACTAGACATCCTAGCTCAACTAACAAGAAAAGAATTACAATGTTTGGACGTTGTTTAATCTATAAAATAAGAAAAACAAAACCGGGTGCAAACTGTTCTAAAACTACAACCTGGACAGTTGAGTTTAAGAGCTAAAAATTTCTTCATTGGAAAGATAACTTCTTGAACTTCAAACCCATGGTAAAATATTTGACTTAAACCTCAAATAGGCCTAAGTAATTAAGCTCAGAAAACTAGGTATGCGGCTGGCATTAATCTAACGATTAGCTCTTCTTGAATTTGTAAAAATCTTATTAAGACCTTGAAATTTGATGACCAATTTTGATTACCTTGGTGCCATGGGCCTCCAAATTAGAGTTCATCAAGAGATTTACATCATCCTCCCCTTATTGGGAAGGATTTGCCCTCATATCCAATGGCTGAGCATGGATGGATTGGACTCCGGTTGAAAAATGACTAACCAAGTAAATAAGGCTTTCTTGGTTTGAATCTAGTGAGTTTAGGAAGTGGTCATGGAGTCATTTAGGAAGAGATATTCTAGTTGCTTTGGACCATTGAAAAGCCAATGTTTGAAGGGTGTAAGCTCAAGATGTGCGGCTTTGAAAATGGCTCGCTTGAAGTAAGAAAAAAAAATCAGAATGTTCTCATTCCTTTAGTTTGTGGAGTTTAGAATAATCATAAGTTGAAGTAGGAAGATCAACTTAGCCAATGGGAACATCATAGGCATAGTTTCCTTCAGTAATAAGCAATAATCATAACTTACCTGGAAACGAGTTACTAGAGCGAAATCTTTGTTCTTTTCTATCTTCTTTTGGTTCAGTCCAAGTTTGTTCCAAAGGAAGCATATCACCCTCGTCAACTTTCACCACGAGTTCCTCTTGAGTTTCCTCAAGATCATCCTCCTCATCCTTATCAATTTCGGACTCTTTCACAGCCTCCCATTTGGCTAATGTGATGATTCTTCGGTTTGTGCAATCTGAAGCTAAGTGCCAAAATCCTTAGCACTTAAAACATCTTAGGATACTCTTAGGAATGGGTTTAGATCTTTCTTGAGGTGGTTGGCTGTTTAGTGGGGCTGGGGTTTTTGTGGTGTGGAAGGGCATGAACCCGTCGGCTTAATAAAGACACTTTCCTTCATGGGCGTGTAAGTGGATGGGCAAACGGAACCCTTCAACTTACTACTTAATTTCTTCCATCTTCTCACCTTCTTTTTTCCTTTCTTTCTTCTCTTAAACTTGTAATTATTCCATTGTAAAGCACACAACCTCTCAATCTTGAAATAACAACTTTGAACTTTTCTTGGTCATTAAGGATATAACAAGCAAAAACACGTTGTACCTTAGATAACCAACACGTGAACACTTACTCTTGGCCATAAAATTTTGAAATTTCAAAGTAAGCATATCCAATATCAGTCAAAGCTAGCTCTTTCTCCAAGCTCATTGATGATGCCATGATGTAAGAGGTCTAGGTTTCTTTGTGGCTTGATTTGGAATGTAAGTTGGCTATTTATGTTTGGATTTTGTTTGTGATGAACTCAACGAACAGAAACATGAATGGGATGATTCCAGGCAAGGATTCAAAACTTGCTTTGATGGCGAAATTGATGTATCTCTCAAGGGTTAATCCTAACTAAATTTAAGAGTGAAAGCTAAAACCAACACAGATTATAATCAAGGGAAAAAGGATAGAAACCAAACTAATTCTTGAATACAGATTTCACCACCAAAGATTAATCTAGTGGAACTGAGCTCTCACTTAGATATAGATTTCACAACTAAGCTTGAGTTTAGGGCCCTTAAGCTTAATTAGGAAATAGATTTCACCACCTAATCTAGGCTTAAGACTCACTTGATCACCACTCCAATTGGCCTAATTAGAGATAAGCAAGTAGAGAATTTAGGCAACAACACTGAGGAGCTTCAAACTCAACTTCAGATTTCACTTAATCATCGCTTTATTTACAAAATGAACTTTTGGACTACTTATACAGACGCCTAAGGTCTTTCCTTACACACCAGGTAACCTTTGGGAGGTTACTTAATGATTAGGAAACTCAATCAGTACACTTGCTTAGCTGAGCACACGATTTAGTGCATAAACGAATCAAAGCAAGAACAAACGTGCACATTAACTTCAAAATAATTAAGTTAAGCTATTCCTTAATTCTTCTAGGCTTGATTGGTCATGTTTTCCTCCCTAGGAAGGAAAACATACGTGGCTGCCATCTCAAAAGAACCAAGCATATGCATGCTTTCCACTTTACGCCATAGTGTCTGATTTTCAGCTTGCAAAGTGGCTTCTTTTCCTTACTCCACATGGCTATTTCTTCATGGATGAGTCATTTGGTGACTAAGCACTCGTAGATAGCCAAGCACACACTCATCTGGGTGGAGAAAACCCACCTAACAGGGTAAACCTCTTAGGTTAAGAAAATGGCTGCAGGGTAGCGTGTAAACGGGTTCCTTTGTAGCTATTGGGCCACCGCCTTTTGATGACTAATTTGGGATTTTCTCATATGGGGGATACCTCAAGATGTATAGAAATCCCACCTTTTCAAAATCATGGTTTTGACATTATCAAGGACCTTAATCAACCTGATCTTTCCAACCGTGCAGTTTCAGGCATCTACTAGGCAGCTTGACAAAATTAGCTAAACTAAACCCCTTAACGTGCTCTTCTTGGTTTGTGCTTAGCATGAAAATAAACTAGACATCCTAACTGAAGTAACAAAAAAAGAATTACAATGATTGGATGTTTTAATTCTAAAAAATAAAAAAAAATAATGTCGGGTACAAACTGTCCCAAAACTATAGCCTAAATAGTTTGAGTTTAAGAGCTAAGTGGAATTATCAAACGAAGTCCAAACGAGCTGAAACTTATTTTCTTGGAAAGCTAGCTTTTTGTAATTCGAACCCGTAGTTAAATATTTGACCTAAACCTTGAATAGGCTAAGTAATTAAGCTTACAAATCCAAGTATGCTGCTGGAATTAATCCAACAACTAGCTCTTCTTAAATTTGTAAAAATCTGATTAAGTCTTTGAATGTTGATGACTAATTTGGATTACCTTTGCTACCATGGACCTCCAAATTAGAGTTCCTTGAGGGATTTACATCATGTGTGCTTGTGTATGTCTTGTATATTTTTCAATATTTGATGGCATCTGATGCTTGATTTAGATTGGTGTGTGCTTGTGTATGTCTCGTATGTATTGTTCATGCTTGCATTTAAAGTTGCATTGTAGGTTATAATTTTATATAGATTGAGCATGTTAGAAGTACATTTAGGTTTCTTTTCACTTTAGGTTGTATTTTAGGTTTTTATGGTTTCCTTTCATAGTTTTTACATTTTCCTAGTAGTGCTATTCGATGTATGCATTCACTGAAAAAAAAAACAAAAAAAAAGAAAGGAAAAAAATCCTCCGATGATGTCGATATTTCCTATTACCGTGATCTTCCATGTCTTTGCAAACCCATTGTTAAATGTACAATACATTTTTTATTCAACCTTATATGGTTGTCAACATTCCAGTGCTCTCGACCTTCCTATCTTTTTTTCATGATCATGAGTTATAGTTCATTCCATTGAGAGCTGATTCACACATCTACCTTACATCTCATTTATTCATAATGAGAAGCTCGTATAACTTGTTCTGAATTCATAATGTAATTTAACTCTCATTGGTGTGGATGATTGCAATTGTTATAATCCCCTTACTCTCTTTATTTTGAACTCCAACTCCCACACATATATCTCATATTCTGATAAATAAACTTCTGCATTCTCTATTTAATCTTATTATTATACTCGAATTTACTTCGTATGAGTAAAGGCATATTCCTATTATAGCTTGCTCAATCTATTTATCTATCCTTTGGCACTTTGCTCGTCCAATCCATTTACCTATCCATTACACTTTGCTCATCCAATCTATTTGTCTATCTATTACACTTTGCTTATCCAATCTATCTATATATTTATTACACATTGCTTGTCCCATCTATCTATTGCACTTATCTTGTTGCTTGTGGCTATAAAGTCAGCTGGTTGAAGCTCACTTGCTTGTCATCTTATTTTCAATTCATCAGTTAAACCCGAGTATAACCATGCCATCTTTCTCCTTGGTTGATTTTTTATTGGACCCTTGATGATCTATATTTAGAAACCACAATCCTTGTGACATTATATTTTAGCATTCATGATACACTTGTGGTTATCTTTATTCTAACCACCCCATGATAATCTCTCCTTTATTTGCCTTTTCTTGTCTCATTGTTCATTTCTTTTGTATGCAATGATTCGCTTGGCTAAGAATTTGATCATTCTTATCCCTAACCATGGTCATTTCATTGCCCATTATCGACCGAGAGCAGATCCTTGAGTAGTCTAATAAGGGGAGATCATGTGATGCATTAGGAATATCAAATGAGGACATTTTGATAAAGGCATAATCTCAAGCACTGTCTAATTATATTGGAGTGAGCCAGAAGAAATATTGAGTATAAGGTTAGAGCTAACCCAAGTAAGCATTAAAAGGGAAAATTCAAGTACATGTTAAGGTGATATGAGGACGACAAAAGAGTTGTGCTCGCAAAGCAAAGAAATAACCAAAATCTTTGATGGGTTATGAAGTATTTCAAAAGGCTTTTCTAGTCAGGGTAGTAGGAGATCCAATGACAATTAGGGATTAGTTACATGAGGCCATATAATTCATTAAAAGGTTAAATCCTATAGCTTATTGACTACACCTATCTCTTGAACCTGAACAAGTATATAACGTGAATTAGCTTGTAATAGTATCAGAGTACTTATCAGGGTACACAACAGTTTTCATTAGTGGATAAAGTGATGAACCAGTAGTGAGCACCTCCTCACTAGTAACAAGGTTCTTTTCTGATGGAGATCCCTCCATGCCCTTTGATTTAGAAAGCAAATCAGTCAAGGTAATTTTATTTTGCTGGCCAAAGTGTGAATAAATCACCCATACTTTGTTTAAGAAATAAAACAGCATGCCACAGGTTGTTTCCAGTAGCAAACCTAATTTTGGGAGCTTAATTACTTAGGCCTCTTTAAGGTTTAAGTCTAATATTTTGCATTGGATTTGAAGTTCAAGAAGTCAGCTTTGCAGCAAAACACGTTTCATCTCATTTGGACTTCATTTACCCACTCAAATCAGCCAATAAATCCAAGCTATCCAAACTGCCCAGATGAACCAGAATGTACCCGGTTTTGAGCATGTGATTTCTTAAGCTACATTTTTGTTTAAGTCTTGGTTTTTTACATTTTTGGATTCCCCAAGATGTCTACTTTCAGGTCCAAGCATCAAATTCCAATCATGCACAATCGAAGTTAGGAGATCAAGGCATTTTGTCCAAGCTGTCAGTTTTAATCTAAAACTGCACGGTTAAATGTTTTAATGCAATTCTTCTACTTAAACATGGTTTAAGCATAATTTTTTGTGCACACCCTAAGGTTTCCATTCATGGCCTGAAATCCAAATCATGCCCACTTTTGCTAAGGTAAACTGAAGTTAGAAAAATGGGTAAAATCTATCTAGTAAACCCGCTTTACTGCAGCAGCTTGGTTTTCCTTCATCCGTGGGTTTGCTTTGGTTCTTACTTGGTATCTAGATTGGCACACATCCCAAGGTCTCTAGAAGATCAATCATCAGCTGCAAAAGTAGATAATTTAGGGAAGAACAACCAATGGGAAGCAAAAGTAGCAAAAGATGTCTCTTGAAGCTAATTAGCTAGCCGAAAAGTGGATGCTACTTTATGGCTGCTTCCTTTCTATTTTGCTAGAAATCTAGTTGTATTAGGCTTAATTACTTGTGATTAAAGTTGTAAACATCATTTATCTTGCTTTCCTTTTCATTTGAATTTAATTAGCTTAAGTTAATTCAGCTAAGTACACAGATTTGTGCTAACCGTGGAGATTAGCTTAGGTTAAGACGTTTCCTCCCTAGGAAGGAAACCTTAGGTGCTTGGTTACTTGCTTAGGTACTTGCTAGGCTTGTATTAATAGGCTACTCACGGCCATGGGCTCAATAACTTAGACTTTTGAGTTAAAAAAAACCAGTTGAGAGCATTCTTACTTTCGCGCTTCTGCGCATTCAGGCACTAAACTTGCTTATCCTTAACTAGGCCGGTTAGGATAGTGTTCAAGCTTAGTCCTAATATTATTTAAATGGTGTTTCTATATCTTAATCAAGTTTAGGGGCCCTAAACTTTCATTTGGTGGTGTTTTTGTATCCAAACAAAGGTTTAGACTATCCATCTACCATTGATTATCTCACGGCTTAATGTAAGTTTAGCTAGATTTCAGTTTACATAAACTGTGTATGCTCGAATTTTGGTTTGAGTTTTCATTTTAATCCCTTGAAGATACATTAACTTTCTTTTCCTTTTCCCATTTAGAATCCCTTGATTCTAAATTCCATTCCTTTCCTTACGTTTTTGCTGATTCACAACCAGCTTTTAACGTACCAATTTCTTTGAGTTTTCATTGATTGTACTCTCTCTTGGTTTTAAGCTTTTACTCTTAAATTGAGTTTTAGTATAGACCCTTGGGAGATACATCATATTTGGTATCAGAGCTTGGCTTCTCCTAGGCCTGGTACGTCCCTCACACTTCCAGCATTCATTCATCCATCCACTTCTAAACACACTCCTAAAAACACTCATCCTATTCTGCCCAAACACAAACCGTACCTAGCTACTATTATTATAAGTACTAGTATGAGTTTGAATGAGAGATTTGATGCACTTATAAGGCAGCATGAGTTACTGTTCGGGAAAAGCCTTGTCCTTCTAAATAGACCTAACCCTGGCCCTTTAAAACCTATAAGGTGTTTTAAGTGCCAAGGTCTTGGTTACACATCCTCAGACTGCCCTAATAAGGAAATAATTACCTTGGCCAAATGGGAGGCAGCAATGGAGGAAGAGAATAAGGAAAAAAATGAAGATGAAAGTGATCATGAACTTGAGGAAACTCAAGAGGAGGTCGTGGAAGAGGCTAGTGAAGAAGAACTCTTAGTTTTGGGAAGAGTTCCAAGCCATCAAAAGGGAGTGAATGATGAACCAGCAAATCCTTTACCTACCCAACCCATAGCCAAAGCACTCATACAAAACTTCTGTCATTTAATTCCTGAGGAAATACCTACTAGATGTGGAGAACCATTACTAGAAGCTCCTAATTCTGAATTAAGAGCATTTGAAGAAGTGGTTCAAGGCAAGTCCAAAGAGTCCCCTACAAACACTCTTCAAACCAACAAGGGGAATGAAAGGAAAAGGGCCTCCAAGATCAAAAGAGACTTGTTTGCATGGCTAATTTTATTTCAGCCAGAACTGAATCAAGATGAGGAGATAATCACCTAAACCGATTTATGGACAAATCCTTTTTCAACAAGGGGAGGATGATGGAGATCTCTCCATTCCCCTTGATTCAGAGAAGCAAATCAGTCAAGATAATTTTATTTTGCTGGCCAAAGTGTCAATAAATCATCCACATTTTGTTTAAGAAATAAAACAACAGGTCAGGGGTTGTTTCCAGCAGCAAACGTGGCTTTGGGAGCTTAATTATTTAGGCCTCTTTGAGGTTTAAGTTTAATATTTTGCATTGGGTTTGAAGTTCAAGAAGTCAACTTTGCAGCAAAACACGTTTCATCTCATTTGGACTTCATTTACCCACTCAAATCAGCCAATAAATCCAAGCTATCCAAACTGCCCAGATGAACCAGAATGTACCTGGTTTTGAGCATGTGATTTCTTAAACTACATTTTGGTTTAAGTCTTGTTTTTTTACATTTTTGGATTCCCCATGATGTCTACTTTCAGGTCCCTGCATCAAATTCCAATCATGCACAATTAAAGTTAGGAGCTCAAGGCATTTTGTCTAAGCTATCAGCTTTAATCTAAAACTGCATGGTTAAATGTTTTAATGGAATTCTTCTACTTGAACATGGTTTAAGCATAATTTTTTTGTAAGGGGGGTTTGTACACACCCTAAGGTTTCCCTTCATGGCTTGAAATCCAAATCATGCCTACTTTTACTAAGGTAAACTGAAGTTAGAAAAATGGGTTAAATCTATCTGGTAAACCCGGTTTCCTGCAGCAGCTTTGCTTTCCTTCATCCGTGGGTTTGCTCTGGTTCTTACTTGCTACCTAGATTATCACACATCCCAAGGTCTTTAGAAGAGCAATCATCAGCTAAAAAAGGAGATAATTTGGGGAAGAACAACCAATGGGAAGCAAAAGTAGCAAAAGATGTCTCTTGAAGCTAATTGGCTAGCCGAAAAGTGGATGCTACTTTACGGCTGCTTCCTTTCTATTTTGCTAGAAATCTAGTTATATGTAATAGTCTGACCCTAAAATATGTTTATTAATTTCATTCATCCATATGATTAATTTCATTTCATTTACATCATTGCTTTTTGTTATTCCAATTGGAAAATTCTAAATGGGCCCTCACTTTGTAATTCGGGTTTTGTTCTAGTCAAATTCGGGAGATCGATTTAGGCCTTGATATTTATGAATTTAGTGATTTAATTATTTTTCATGGCACCACAACCATTTAATCTCGAGTTTTTGAAAAAAAAATAATTTGCAAACGCACTCGGTTTCAGCTCTTTTCTAAACCCAAGCCTGTTTAAGGCTGATTTCAACCCAACGAGACTTGACCTTCTTTGTTTAGTTAAATACCCTTATTTAGACCTTAATTATGCTTAGTAAAAAGAAGCTTTTTATGATTAATTCTCAGCCAAGTATTATTTTGCCTAAGTTTCCTTTGCACCAAGTGAATGCTAGACACTTTCTCTCTCCTATTTCTCTCCTCTTTCTCTCCTAACCCATGGCAGCAGCTATAACAGTAGCAGTACCACCATTCCAGCCACCAAACATCCACTACTCACCACCCCAACCATCCCTCTCACTCCTTTAAGTACCAAGGATCATTCATACCTCTTTCTTAAGCAAAGTGAGTAATTCTTTTCACCTCTTATGCTGATTTTGTTGTTGACTCTTGATCTTATTGGTTTTTGGTTCTTATTTTGGTTGTTTTAATGTTGGATTATGCTGTTTTTATGGAATTAAGAATCATCTTGGTGATGGATCATGGTGGAGTTGAAGTTGGATGATGCTAGGATTAGGGTTTTATCTTAATCATGCAAGCTTCATGTTCAAGTGTTGGATATTGATTGTTTTATCCTTGATTTTGCTTATCTTTTAATCTATTGAGGTTTATTATGGTGTTTATGGTGTTTTGCGATGATAGGAGTGAGTTCAAGTTGACCCACAGTTAGGGTTTTATCCAAAATGCCTGCTTGGACCAAACTAGTATTAAACTTGAGGTATGTGTATATGTGACTAGAAAATAAGCTTTATTGGATATGAATATGAAGTGGAATTGTATGTGGTGTTTTTGTATGATGTTGAGATGTACCAAAGTGTGTTTACATGCTCTTAAGAAAGGGTTTAAGTTGAGGATTGGTGTGAAAAGTGAGGGAACAAACTTAAATAGTGAGGCTGGAATTTGCAAAAAAATAGGACATGCTTTGAGATGAAACTGGTAATGATCGACCCAGCCAAAAATTATGATTTTTGGTGGGTAGATAGGTCAGTGTGTTAGCTTTAACATGGCTCGTGAATCGAATTATAAAGTTATGGTCGTTTTACTGAACCTGTGCAAGATGAACTTAGAACTGACATGTCGGTGTTCTAGCCCTATTTTAGGAACCCTATCGTGGGAATCATGTTATGTGCCCTTAATGAAAGTTTTAGAGGACTTCCTAAGCTTTTCATATTGGGGTCTTAAGTCTCATTTCGAGGTCAGGAGTATAAGTTGAGGGTTATTCTTTCTATACCCTCTTTATAAGCCCTTATTCTCTAAACTTGCTACCGTGCCTTAAAATCACATTTCTATGGTTTATTATATAGTTTCATCATTTTAGTTTAACTATTAATTGATTTGTAAGATTCTTCATAAGCCAGTTTTATTTAACGGCATCCATTATACGAACAAGATCATTTCTGGCCTTATGTTCCTATAATGATCTTTTGAACAGAATCAGGGCCTAAACTTTCATTCTCTTCACTTTCGTGCATCTTATTACACCGTGAACTTGCATTTAAAACTCCCAGATACGTTCATGACCTGTATCTTTTGACATCAGCACGTATTTATTGAAATCGTAATGTTTTGGTAAGTACATCAATGAATCAATTGAATCAGTGCTTTATCACATAATTAGTGACGCCATCAGTTATCAGTTACAGGGCATTACCCTCCAGTTACCCACGCGGCTTTAGGCTAGGTCCCTCGGTCGGCTTGGCAGGTGTACACCTATGCACAGATCGTAACAGTTACTAAGGGGTACACTAACAGATAATAATTGGCAATTTAGTTTTGTATGCGTGTCATTCCCTGTTTTAAAATCAAAATGTATTGTAAGGCGGGCCCAAATAACTTTTCAGTGAATCTTTATCCGTACAGGGATGCATGTACTGAGCTTTGGCTCACCGCTCGAAATGTTTTTATGTTTTATTTTAGGAAAGTGTTCCGTGAACCGCTCTCAGGCGGGCAGGGAGGTTGAAGGTGATAAATGAGACCGGACCGTCCATGTGATTGGCGGTATAGGAGTGCTAAGATGCTTTCACACCATATTGGTGTATTTTGGTGTACAATTGTATATTTGAACTGAATTATGTATTTTTGGTGTTACAATTATATATTTGAATCGAATTATGTATGTTGGTGTAACCCTTGGGAAGTTAGACCCATTTCTGTATATAACTAAATGGTTTGAGTGTTTATGATGGTGAATGCCCCTTATAGGGTAAACTTTGGTTTATAGCAAGTTTTCATGTATAAGGAAGCCTTGTCCTTTATGGACGGCGATAACGCCCCGTTCATTGGATTATTATTTCTCATTATTAAATTTAAGCAGGTAAATGCAAGTAGGTAAATACAAGTAATGATACATGTATTATTGGGGCGTTACAGATTTGATATCAAAGCCAAGTTGAGATTTTCTAGAGGAAAGTAGAGTTAGAAATTATAGGGCGAGAATGGTTGTCATGCGCGGGCTACCGTATATTGCTAGAGTGATATTAGTAGCGTAGTAACACTATTTTAATGCAAGTTGCTCCCATTTGCATGTTCCTTGTTTATGGATATGTATGTCTCTCATATATGTGTTTTCTTTGTTAGATGGATCCTTATGGCGTTAATATGTTGCCGGGTGGATCTATGATTGCCCACATTGCGTTGCTACATGCTAGTATAGAGGCACATGCACAGGACCCTTACTCTAAGTTCCGTAATATTACGGTCCGTGCACAGAGACTGCTTGGGTTCTTACCCCTGGTTGATCCTTGGGTGGAGTTTAGGCATCGATATCATGACTCCATAATAACAAGAAACCCAGGCTTGGATGGGCCTAGGTTTCAGGCCCAGGGGGCATGGACTACTCTGGCTACGGAGTTGTTATTACGGGAAGAATTTGATCAGAGAGGAATCACCATGGAGATCTTACAACATGTTTTTCCACTACATCAGGTGCCTCCCCCACCTGCAGCCCTAGTAGCAGCACAGGGGCCACCCTCCCCCCCAGCACCAGCAAAAGGCCCCCCTCCCCGCTCGTACCGGGAACCCCACTGATGCCTGATAGCTCTGGGGAGGCTCACGTGGTGATAAACATCCCCGACACCCCAAATTTAGTGGCGATTAGTTCTGGGGATGAGGGCCACTAGGGAGAGGAGGATGATCCCGAGAAGGATCAAGTCATTAGCGAGGTGGGGATAGAACAGCAATGGGAACAGGAGGTGGATGAGTTGATGGTGGAGCTAGAGGAGGAGCATGAGCCACAAGTTCAACAAGAGGTCGATGATGTCGAGTCAGAGGTGTCTACTAGCAACTTCGATTCAGGTGAAGAACTTGACGATGAGTCTGACCCGGATTACGATCCATTTAGGGATCGTTAGGTGGTTATAGGGGTTGGTGTAGTAGTTTTCATTTTGATCCCTATAGGTATATATAGTATGGTTAGATTGGATAGTTATATTTTATATGGCATCTGACATTGTATATAGTTAGTCCAATCCTCTCCAACCATGATGACATAGTCTGTATCTCTTTTTGGTCAGGTGACGGATCTAGTGTCTAGGGGCTATTTAGTGTTTAGTGTTAGGGAAGGAGTTAAATCTAGTCTTGCTTACTCAGCTAGGTGTAATATGCTTTTGTTGCTCATGTATGCAAACCAGCAGCTATGCTATGTATGTAACTAAGCAGTTATGAAATGAAATGATGACGCTTTGAGTTATGAAATAATCTTTGACCCATCTTCTATGTATTTATTGGGTATGTTTGTCTTATATGTCTGGAGGCTTTAGTGTTTGAATTGTTTCATTTAATGTATGATCAGAATGTGTGAGTCAGTGCAAAACAACGTGGAGGTTCACGTAGAGGACAATTTGAAGCAAGGCCAGGGATCGGGTGATCAAGCCTCATGTCAGGAGCCACAACATGGTGACACGCCACCGTTGCCCTCTGAATTAGCTAGCTACTTAGGAAACCCGAATTACTGGCCAACCTTAGTTGTGGAATTGATGACGCGAATTCCCCAGGTACCTGCTGAAACCCCTCCTAAAGAAGATAAATTGGCAGATAGGGTAGCACGACGCAACCCTAAAATTTATGGTGGATCTTATGATCCAATAGTACTGGAGGAATGGAAAAGAGGAATGAAGAAAATCTTTACAATGGTAGAGGTGCCAGAAGAAAAAGGGCAAATATTGGGATATATTATTTGACCGGTGAAGCTGACATTTGGTGGAATACTGTGAAGAATAACCTCGTAGGGCTAAATTGACCTGGAATAAATTCCTGAGTGAGTTAAGGGCAAAATTTTACCCAGCTGTGGTCCAAAGGTAAAAGGAGAAAGAGTTTATGGAGCTGAAGATGAGTAGCACTATGACTGTGATGCAACACGCCAGTAAATTCACCGAATTATCTAGGTTTGTTCCTGAGTTTGTATCATCTGAAAGGTTGAAGATGAGGAGGTTTGAAGAGGGTTTGGCCTTCTATATTCGAAATCAATTAGCTGGACAACCAATTCTGACTTACCAAAAACTATATGAGTGAGTAGCTGAAGTGGAACGAGTGAAGAAGGAGTTGAGAGCACTGAATCCAATCAACTACAAGAGAAAAGGGTTTGAGCGGGGGACTCCGAGTGAGAGTATGAACCAGAATCAGAAGAAACCTACTCCTGTTTCCTCCAAGAGCTGTCCTGTAGGCCCAACAGCACCCTGTGCAAAGTGTGGAAGAACAAATCACATCACTCCTGAATGCCGAGTTGGCACCAACAAATGCATGTTGTGTGGAAGTCCTGAACACCTCATTGCTGCATGCCCCAATGACTAAAAGCTGTAGACAAGGGCGTAGCAAAACCCTTGGCTCCGCTCCACCAGGGACCCCCACCTTCAAGGCCTGCAGTTGCAGGAAGGGCATTTGTGATGAACAAAAAGGAAGCTGCTACCTCTGGTACGGTAGTAACTGGAACTCTCTTTTTAAATTCAAAGCCATTTTGTGTATTATTTAATTTGGGCGCCACTCATTCATTTATATCTACCCGATCTGCTATACAATTGAGCCTTCAGAATAAGAGGAGGGAAACCAATTATATAATTAAGCTACCTAACAATTCTGTGATTGAGTGCCCTCTCTCTTATAAACTTATTCCCATCATCATTGGTGAGACCACCTTCCCTGTGGATTTGATTCAATATGATTTATCTGATTTTGACATCATTTTGGGAATGAATTGGTTGCACACTTATGGAGCCCAACTCGATTGTGAAGATCTAAAGGTTATCTTGAAAGATGAAAAACGGAGAAAAGTGTGTTTTTATGGGCAGAGAGAGGCAAAATCTTGTTCTTTGATTTCCGCTATGAAAGCAAGTAAGTTGCTATGTTAGGGGTGTATTAGATATTGGTGTTATGCTATTGACACCCAAACAAAGGAAGAGGAAGTAGAGAATATACCTGTAGTTTGTGAATTTGAAGACGTTTTTCCTAAGGAGTTACCAGAACTACCCCCACAGAGGGAAATTAATTTTGGAGTCGAATTAATTTCTGGAGCCCAACCTATTTCTAAAGCCCCATATCGTATGGTCCCAACTGAGCTTAAGGAACTAAAGACTCAGCTAGATGAGCTGTTACAGAAGGGCTTTATTAGGCCAAGTGTGTCAGCATGGGGTGCTCCAGTGCTGTTTGTCAAGAAGAAGGATGGAACCTTAAGGCTATGTATAGATTACAGGGAGTTGAACAAGATTACCATCAAAAACAAATATCCTCTGCCATGAATAGATGATTTGTTTGATCAATTACAAGAAGCATGAGTGTTCCCTAAGATTGATCTGAGGTAAGGGTACCATCAACTTAGAATTAAACCTGACGACATTCCTAAGACAGCATTTAGGACCAGGTATGGTCACTATGAGTTCACAGTGATGTCTTTTGGTCTCACTAATGCTCCTGCAGCCTTCATGGATCTCATGAACAGGGTTTTCAGACCCTATTTAGACAAGTTCGTAGTGGTGTTCATAGATGACATCCTTATCTATTCTAAGGACAAGGAGGAACATGCCGATCATTTGCGGACAGTATTGTAAGCTTTGAGGGAGCATCAACTCTATGGCAAATTAAAGAAATGCAAATTTTGGTTAGAGGAAGTGGTATTTTTGGGGCATGTGGTCACAAAAGAAGGAATTAAAGTTGACCCTCAGAAGGTGAAAGCAATCATAGAATGGCCAAGGCCTACCAATGTCACTGAGATTAGAAGCTTTCTGGGTTTAGCAAGTTACTACCGAAGGTTCATCAAGGACTTTTCGAAAATAGCTTCACCACTGACCAATCTACTGAAAAAAGCAAAAAAATTTGAGTGGACTGAAAGATGTGAGAAAGCTTTCCAAGAGCTAAGGCAGCGACTAACTATCGCCCCGATCCTAACGTTACCAATAGAAGGAAAGGAGTATACTATTTATAGTGATGCTTTGAAGAACGGTCTAGGGTGCGTGCTGATGCAGGAGGACAAACTAGTAGCTTATGCCTCTCGACAACTCAAGTCGTATGAGAAAAACTACCCTACACATGACCTGGAGTTAGCAGCCGTGGTCTTTGCATTGAAAATTTGGAGACATTATTTATATGGGGTACCATGCAAGATCTATACTAATCATCAAAGTTTAAAGTATATCTTCACCCAAAAGGCGCTCAATTTGAGGCAACGGCGTTGGCTTGAGTTGCTTAAAGACTATGATTTGCAGATTCAATATCATCCCGGTAAAGCAAATGTGGTGGCGGATGTCCTGAGTAGGAAAGCACAACATAGCTCAAATACTGTGGTGATTACTTAATTGAACCTCTCGAGAGAGCTAGAGGACTTCGGGATTCAATTAGTGCCCCACGGGAAAACAAAAGCTCACTTATCAGCACTTACTGTACAGTCTTCCCTAGTGGAAGAAATTCAACTGAACCAGGAAAGTGATCCCGAACTCCAAAGATTAAAGCAAAATTTAGAAAAAGGGAAGTTTCCGGGATTTATAGTACACGAGGATGGGACTCAGCAGTTCCAGAATCGCCTATGTATGCCCAAAAATGGGGAATTAAGAGAGCAGATCCTAGAAGAGGCTCACAATACTCGTTATTAAGTGCATCCAGGAGGCACCAAGATGTACAGAGGTCTGAGACAATGCTTCTTGTGGAATAATATGAAGAAGGATGTTGCAGAATATGTGGATTAGTGTCTAACTTGCCAGAAAGTTAAAGCAGAGCATCAACGTTCTGTAGGTGAACTACGACCCTTAGAAATCCCCACTTGGAAATGGGATTCGATCTCAATGGACTTTGTTATGGGTTTACCATTTTCTGCCTCGAAAAAGAATGCTACCTGGGTCATAGTTGATCGACTCATGAAGTCAGCTCATTTCCTGCCAATGAAGGATACTTGGGGAGTTGAAAGACTAGCTCAATTGTATGTTAAGGAGATAGTCCGTCTGCACGAGATCCCTTTAGACATAGTCTCAGATAGGGATCAAAGATTCCAAGCACGTTTCTGGCAAGCGCTTCAAAAGGCCTTTAGGACCAAACTAAACTTCAGTAGCTCCTATCATCCAGAAACAGATGGACAAACTAAAAGAGTGAATTAAATTATGGAGGACATACTGAGAGCTTGTGTATTGGAGTTCCAAGGGAAATGGGAAGATGATTTACCTTTAGTGGAATTCTCTTATAACAACAGCTATCAGTCCACCATCAAAATGGCCCATTTGAGGCTTTATACGAGAGAAAATGTAGAACCCCGTTGTGCTAGAGTGATTTAGACGAGGCACTGATTATAGGTCCTGAAATGATTCAAGAGACCACTGAGAGAATAAGAAATATTCGGGAGCTTATCAGGGTTGCCCAAAGTCGACAAAAAAGTTATGCAGACAAAAGAAGAAGGCCCCCAGAGTTTCAAGTAGGCGATAAAGTTTTTTTGAAAGTTTCACCAACTAGAAAGAGGTGTCAAGAGGTTCGAAGTACAGGGCAAATTGAGTCCAAGGTATATTGGACCTTATAAAATCATTAAAAGGTTGAATCTCGTCGCTTATCGTCTAGATTTGCCTGTAGAACTTGAGCACGTGCATAATGTGTTTCATATCTCTCAGCTTAGAAAATACATTCCAAATCCAGACCACATCATTGTATCTGAACCTATCGAAATCACTAAAGATCTAGTATATGAGGAGCATCCTATCCAAATACTAGATCGCAGGATCAAGCAGCTGCGCAACAAGCAGATACCATTGGTCAAAGTACTCTAGACAAACCACATCTCCCAAGAAGTCACCTGGGAGACCGAAGAGACAATGAAAACCACATATCCACATTTATTCGAAGTAATCCTGCATGATATGGTTAAGTTCAACAGTTTCGAGGACAAAACTTTTTAAGGGGGGAAGACTGTAATAGTCCGACCCTAAAATATGTTTATTAATTTCATTAATCCATATGAGTAATTTCATTTCATTTACGTCATTACTTTTTGTTATTCCAATTGGAAAATTCTAAATGGGCCCTCACTTTGCAATTCGAGTTTTATTCTAATCAAATTCGGGAGATCGATTTAGGCCTTGAAATTTATGAATTTAGCGATTTAATTATTTTTCATAGTACCACAACCATTTAATCTCGAGTTTTTTTTAAAAAAAAAATTTACAAACGCACTCGGTTTCAGCTCTTTTCCAAACCCGAGCCCGTTTAAGGCCGATTTCGACCCAACGAAACTTGACCCTCTTTGTTTAGTTAATTACCCTTATTTAGGCTTTAATTAAGCTTAGTAAAAAGTAGCTTTTTATGATTAATTCTCAGCCAAGTATTATTTTGCCTAAGTTTCGTTTGCACCAAGTGAATGCCAGACACTTTCTCTCTCCTATTTCTCTCCTCCTTCTCTCCTAACCCATGGCAGTAGCTATAGCAGTAGCAACACCACCATTCCAGCCACCAAATAGCCACCAAACATCCACCACTCACCACCCCAACCATCCCTCTCACTCCTTCAAGCACCAAGGATCATTCACACCTCTTTCTTAAGCAAAGTGAGTAATTCTTTTCACCTCTTATGCTGATTTTGTTGTTGATTCTTGATCTTGTTGGTTTTTCTTCTTATTTTGGTTGTTTTAATGGTGGATTATGCTATTTTTATAGAATTAAGAATCATCTTGGTGATGGATCATGGTGGAGTTGAAGTTGGATGATGCTAGGGTTAGGGTTTTATCTTAATCATACAAGCTTCATGTTCAAGTGTTGGATATTGATTGTTTTATCCCTGATTTTGCTTATCTTTTAATCTATAGAGGTTTATCATGGTGTTTATGGTGTTTTGAGATGATGGGAGTGAGTTCAAGTTGACCCAAAGTTAGGGTTTTATCCAAAATGCATGGTTTGGACCAAATTAGTATTAAACTTGAGGTGTGTGTATATGTGACTAGAAAAGAAGCTTTGTTGAATATGAATATGAAGTGGAATTGTGTGTGGTGTTTTTGTATGATGTTGGGATATACCGAAGTGTGTTTACATCCTCTTAAGAAAGGGTTTAAGTTGAGGATTGGTGTGAAAAGTGAGGGAACAAACTCAAACAGTGAGGCTGAAATTTTCAGAAACATAAGACAAAATTTTAGATAACACTGGTAATGATCGGCCCAGCCAAAAATTATGATTTTCGGTGGGTAGATAGGTTAGTGTGTTATTTTAACATGGCTCTTGAATCGCATTAATCCGAGGTCTGTGGAACAAGTTATGGTCATTTTACTAAACCTATGCAGAATAAACTTAGAACTGATATGTTGGTGCTCTAGCCCCATTTTAGGAATACTATCATGGGAACCATGTTTTATGTCCTTAATGAAAGTTTTATAGGACTTCCTAAGCTTTTCATATTGGGGTCTTAAGTCTCATTTTGAGGTCGGGAGTATAAGTTGTGGATTATTCTTTTCGTGCCCTCTTTATAAGCCCTTATTCTCTAAACTTGCTATCGTGCCTTAAATCACATTTCTATGGTTTATTATATGGTTTTATCATTTTAGTTTAATCTATGAATTGATTTGTAAGATTTTTCATAAGCCAGTTTTATTTAACGGCATCCATTATAAGAACAAGATCGTTTCTGACCTTATGTTCCTATAATGATCTTTTGAACAGAATCAAGGCCTAAACTTTCATTCTCTTCACTTTAGTGCATCTTATTAAACTGTGAACTTGCATTTAAAACTCCCAGCTACGTTCATTGCCTGTGTCTTTTGACATCATCTCATATTTATCGAAATCATTATGCTTTGGTAAGTACATCAATAAATCAATTGAATCAGTGCTTTATCACATAATTATTGACCCCATTAGTTATCAGTTACAGGGCATTGCCCTCCACTTACCCACGCGGTTTCAGGCCAGGTCCCCTGATCGGCTTGGTAGGTATACACCTATGCACAGATCGTAACAGTTACTAAGGGGTACACTAGCAGATAATAATTGGTAATTTAGTTTTGTATGCATCTCATTCCCTGTTTTAAAATCAAAATGAATTGCGAAGTGGGCCCAAATAACTTTTCAGTGAATCTTTATCCGTACAGGGATGCATGCACTGAGCTTTGGCTTGCAGTTCGCAATGTTTTTATATTTTGTTTTAGGAAAGTGTTCAGTGAACCGCTCTCAGGCGGGTAGGGAGGCTGAAGGTGATAAATGAGACAGGATTGTCCATGTGATTGGCGGTATAGGAGTGCTAAGATGCTTTCATACCATATTGGTGTATTTTGGTATACAACTGCATATTTGAACTGAATAATGTATTTTGGTGTTACAACTCTATATTTGAACTGAATTATGCATGTTAGTGTAACCGTTGGGAAGTTAGACCCATTTCTGTATATAACTAAATGGTTTGAGTGTTTATGATGGTGAATGCCCCTTATAGGCTAAACTGTGGTTTATGGCAAGTTTTCATGTATAAGGAAGCCTTGCCCTTTATGCACAGCGGTAATGCCCCGTTCATATTATTTCTCATTGTTAAACTTAAGCAGGTAAATACAAGTAGGTAAATGCAAGCAATGATTCATGTATTATTGGGGCGTTACATTGTAGTAGGCTTAATTACTTGTGATTAAAGTTGTAAACATCATTTATCTTGCTTTCCTTTTCATTTGAATGTAATTAGCTTAAGTTAATTCAGCTAAGTACACGGATCAGTGCTAATCGTGGAGACTAGCTTAGGTTAAGACGTTTCCTCCCTAAGAAGGAAACCTTAGGTGCTTGGTTACTTACTTAGGTACTTGCTAGGCTTGTATTAATAGGCTACTCATAGCCATGGGTAGAATAACTTAGACTTTTGAATCAAAAAAAACCAGTTGAGAGCATTCTTGCTTTCATGCTTTTGCACTTGCAAACACTAAACTTGCTTGTCCTTAACTAAGCCGGTTAGGATGGTGTTCAAGCTTAGTCCTAATCTTGTTGAAGTGGTGTTTCTGTATCTTAATCAAGTTTAGGGGCACTAAACTTTCATTTGGTGGTGTTTCTGTATCCAAACAAAGGTTTAGACTATCCATCTATCATTTATTATCTCACGGCTTAATGTAAGGTTAGCTAGATTTCAGTTTACATAAACCGTGTATGCTTGAATTCTAGTTTCAGTTTTCACTTTAATCCCTTGAAGATACATCAACTTTCTTTTCCTTTTCCCATTTAGAATCCATTGATTCTAAATTCCTTTCCTTTCCTTACGTTTTTGCTGATTCACAACCAGCTTTTAACGTACCATTTTCTTTGAGTTTTTATTGATTGTACTCTCTCTTGGTTTTAAGCGTTTACTCTTAAATTGAGTGTTAGAATAGACCCTTCAGAGATACGTCATTTTCTTTCAAAGAGAATATCAATTTTGAATCAAAGTAGTTAAGTTTATTAAAGCTATTGTATGAGAAGTATCCGAATCTACTGCCGAAACATGAGATTAAGCAGTTATACAATACGTAGTCACCCTTAGTCGAAGTACATTAGGCAAATTATACCTCTTCAAAGAGAAGCAATGGGAATTAATGGCCCAAGTGTTTTTAAAGCAGCATTGCATACATTTGGCAAGCGTCATAACTTTCTAGAATGAAACTCTTTAACAGGGGAAGGCTATAATAACCTGACTCTAACCCATATTTATTTGTTTAAATCATATTTATTTATTTAATTAATCGTATTTATTTATTTAATTTATCACGTTTATTGATTTAATCACTCATGGTTATTTGTGGAACCAAATCATGTTTATTAATTCAATTACACTCAATTTACATATTTAACGAATTACCTTATGTCATTTAAATTTTCTGCTTTCATTTATCATATTTAATCATCCCAGTTGGGGGATATTTCATTTGGGTCCCACTTTGCAATTCAAATTTCATTGATGATTAATTCAAGTTTTGTTGATTAATTAAATATCGGGTGAATCGATAGTAAGCCTCGATAATTATAGTTTAAGAAATTATTATTATTATTATTATTATTATTATTATTATTATTATTATTATTATTATTATTATTTTATTTTTTATTTTTTAAATAACCTTACAAAAATTTAATTTCAAGCTACGAAAATGCAATCGTATATGGTTTACTTCCCTTCCCGGACCCAAACCATATAAGCCCAATTTAGGCCCAACAAGTTACCACTTGTTTTACTTAGTTAATTAGCATCTTCATGTCTAATTAGTAATTAGCAAAAGCTACTTTTGGAGGGTGAATATAAGCCAAGTATAAGAGGTGAGTCACAAGACAACTTCAAGCAAACCCAACCACACACACATCTCTCTCTTTCTTCTTTCTCTAGCCACAACCCCCCTCTAGCTACTGCCTTGGTGTTTTTCGGCCACCAGTCAGCCACCAGCCAGCCACCCATCACCACCCCTAGCCTTCCCCTAGCCACGGCAGCCCCCTCCCCTGCCCAAGCACAACCTCAACTCTTTCATTCCAGCATCAAAGTGAGGTAACCCTAACCTTAACCCATGGATTTTTTTTAGTTTTATTGATTGTTTAAGTACGGCTTATGTTTTTATGAACCAAGTGATGGTTGTTATGCAATTTTTATTGAGTTTAGTGATGTCTAAAGTTGTGGGTGATGAATTGGACGTATGATCAAATGAGTTGAACCATGAAAGTTGAATCCAAGCTTGTTTGTTTCATTTGTTGTGACTTTGATATGGGTTATGTATATGAGGCCTTAAACGATATTTTTATGTCTGATTATGGTGACTTGGAATGATTTAAAGTGAGGATTTATGTGAAAAAGGAAGAGAAAGGTAAAACAGTAAAGGCTAAAAATTTTAGGAAAATAGGGAAGATTTCGGGATTAAACTGGTAATGATCGGCCCATGGGAAATCGTTGGTAGATATTTCAGTGTGTTGGCTTTCAAATGACTTTTGAATCACCTTAATCCGAGGTCTGTGGAAAACGTTATGGTCGTTTTACGAAAATTGTGTAAAATGGATGAAAAACTGACACACTTGTGTTTTAGCCCTATTTTAGGAATCCTATTGCAGGAATCATGTTTTGTGTTGTAAAATGAAAGTTTTTTGGGACTTCTTAATATTTTCGTATTGCTGTTTTAGGTCTCCTTTTAGGTCTAGCGTAAAAGTTATGAATTTTTGAAGTGAAATGAATTGCTTTGGCACAAATTGGGCTGTTATTGCAATTTCTGTGCAACGTATACTTGAATGAAAATTTAGAAAATTGTACTGTAGATTGTCCATATTATTTTCAAATTTTGAATTTTTGGTTGAGTATTTTGAGTTTGGTGATTTTTGGAAGTATTTTGAGTAATTGTGTAAAGAGCTATAATAAAGATTGAGTGAGATTGATCATACACTCATTTTGTGTATTTTGGGCCAAGCAAGGTTATTTAACGGGAAAATGAATATTCATGGACTTTCATGGAGCTTTTAGCTTGATTAATGAGAAAGAAGAAGACAAGTATATAATTTGGGAGCTTGTTTATGAGCTTTGAATCATTTATAGATTTTATAAAGAAAATACCGAGTTTAGTGAGCTTAATAGCTTCTATTGAGTTTAGTGATTCATTTGGGGTGGAATTCTATATCTAATGGATTTATAAATAAGATATGAGAAGTGGAGATAGTTGTGACTCATAAATCATATTTATCAGATCAAATTATTACAGTTATGCTATTTTGAACCAAGATATATCTCTCTTGGCCTCAAACCTCTATTACTTACTCAATTCAGAATGTATCAAATGTATTCATCAAGCCAATCTAGTGTACTCGTTGTTATCTTAAACCAAGCTATACATCAGCGAGTCTTAAATCCGTATCAATAACCTATTACAGAAAAGACCACAACTACTCTCTTAGTTGTCACCATCAAGGCATTTTCCTTTATAATCTCATTCATCTCATTGTGGATTATTTTACTTTCATTTACTTTGTATCAACGTTAATTACTTTCATTAATTCAGTTTTGAAGTTATATTAAAATTCCCAAGTTATGTATACCATTTAATTACTGAATTTCTATAACACATACTTTTACTTACTCAAATATGTGAGTAAAGATCATTTACTGACTACACATACTTACAATGACATTTATGAAATAGAGTCGAGGCCTAATTATCGTTCCCCGTTATGCATAAGTATTATCAAGTCAGAACACATTTATCAAGTCAGATGACATTTATGAAATAGTTGACTTGCGTCAAGTCAGATGACATTTTTTAAAGGCTCAAAGTACATCCATTGCCTGTATCTTTAGAAAGTAGAACATGTTTACCAAGTTACAACTCTTAATGAGTTTATCAATGAATCAGTTTATGTAATGATTTGTCATTTAACTTGTGACCCCATCAGTCATCATCTATAGGGCATCAGTCCATCATTTACCCGCGCAGCTTCAGGCCAACTCTTGATTGGATTGACAGGTGGACACCTATGTATAGATCACATCATTGCAAGGGGTTCACATCTAAATAATAATGAGCAATTCAGTTTCATATTACTTTCATTTTCATTGTTATTGTGAACTAAATGAATTGCAAAAGCGGGTACCCATCAACAGTGTTTCTTTGCTCATTTTATAATACAGGAATATATGTACTGAGTTTTTGCTTATATGTTCGAATTGTTTTCATGTTTCCATTTTAGGTGATGAAGTATCATATGTTTCTCCATTTAGCAAGCCCTTTTGGAGGTCATCAGATGCTCACAGTGGATTGAGCATAGCATGAATGTTGGAATCAACCTCAGGGTCAAGTTGGGTTTATATTTAATACACTTGTGTAGTGTGAAGTGCAAGTTAGCACATGGTATGATTAAGGCGATGGTATTGAAGTTGAACTATTATGGACTTTGCCTTGAAGTGTTTCAGTTTAATAGATTTTGTGATTGTGAACATGAGTTGCAAGATTAAATGGTTTCAGTGAGCCTTGTCCTTATCAGGACAGCGGTAGCGCCTTCTATTACTAAGTCTTCCATTGTACTCTTTTATAAATCATGTCATTAGCATTTTGGGGGCGTTACACTGACCGCATGCTCATACTTCTTAATAATTTGGGTTTAATGGTTATTTTACCATTCTCAGCAATTTTTGTCGCATTTTTCTTGTTAATCTTTGTAGGGTTAGCAAAGCTAGGTGTCCGTGATCGATCAATTTTTATTTCCTGTGGAGTGGATTTAATCCTCTCGATCTTTTGCATAGGGGTAGGACTTTCAAACGTCTCTACCTCTATTATTGTGACCTGAGTCTTTAGATCTATAGTATTATCTAGTTTGTAGATAATTTTTCAAAATATTCTTAATGGATATCCTCCTATTTTCATATCCATCCCAACTGTTTTTATTTTAAGGGATATGAAAATTTTAGCAAATTCATCTTTTACACTCACACAATATTCAGGTCGACAATTGAATCTTACCGATCCACTACATAAGTTGGTCTTGATCCCTGTGATAATTTGATTATTAAATTTGGTATGCCTAATATCACATAGCAATGCATAAAGATCAATATCTTTGCCATAATATTGTAATGGAGTAATTTGAATTTGGACACTTCTAACATGGATATACTTATACTTTCTATCTTTGTTATACTTAAGGATGTTTTCCTAATAAATGAGATTAACGTCTCCCACATCATACTCATAATCTTTGATTTCTAGATCCCTTCCATCATCTCACAAACATACTTACTCTTTAATTGAAAGATAGATTTTTTATAGATCATGTCTTTCTGGATTGTGGAAGGACCCAATCTCCTTTAACTTCCTCGTGATCATTGTCTATAACAAACTCTTCTCCTTGAAGATCACCAAGGCTAATAGAGCTACTTTCCATCATATGACTTATTTCTTCATAATCACTTTCTTCATATTCAATGTTCAAGATAATTTCAACAATCCCTTTGTCGTTATTTAGGGTTTGGTCTAATGTCTCATCTTAACTAAGCTCAACATAATCTAGGCTACCCAAGGTCTCGATAAGCTTGTTATTTTTCCCATTTTTACATTCATTAGCATAATGTCCTAACTCTCCACATGCCTAGCATTTACAGTTAGTTTTTCTTGCAAGACAATACACTGTTTTCCTAAAAAATCTTTGTTTTTTATAACTTGCTTTGTTATAATATTTTCTTCTATATTTCTCCCCCATTTGCTTATTAAAGTACTTTTTCTTATAAAATTTTCTCTTTCTTCTCCTTTTAGGTTCTTTTTCCCATTGGTGAGGCAAATCCCAGCAAGTTAGGAATTGCTTTTTAATTTTCTTTTGCTTTTGGAGATCAAGATAGTGATCATTGATGCATTTTTTTTAAATAAGAGATTCTCGAACCAAGGGTGTCAATGACATCTGATCGCTCAAACCATGCGATATATTTTTCATTAATTATGGAATTTATTGGGTATGGCAATTTTTCATAGAACATATGAAGATTAATTTCATTATGCCCAATTTTATAATAAAATTGACTAAATTTAGCAATATAATTTTTCAGATATCTCATATCCCATAATTCTATATTATTAGTCTTTCTCTGCCACTCTCTTATTTTTTGTTCAGAACCAAGTTTAGTTCTAATAAATTTGGTTTCAATTTCCTTACACAGATTTTTGAATAAGGCAATTGGTGTTTCCATCATTCTTAACGTATTTTTACCATTTTCATTTAGCAAATCATATCAGTTAGCTATAGTGTCAGAGAAATTATGTACAATGTAATTTAGGAAATTTGCAGCAGTCCATGTAGTATTTAGGTTTAAGACACTATTCATACCTCTTTTCTAATGTTCAAATATTTCTTCTGTATTACAAGTTCATCTATGTTTAAGATGTATCATGTTGGACAAATTGGAGTGAGACCAATTTCTTCAAAGGTTGTAGTTTTCCTTGGGACAAACCTAAAGGAAAAACTGGTTGTACGTTATATTGGAACGTATCTAGGTCTTATAAGATCAGTATTTCTTCTAAAAGGTTCACCAAATTCTTCAGGTTTAGGAACAACATTGTTAACCAGATTAGTCTCTATTTCACCTAAATTGAGTTCTTCTCCTATTTCATTAATCTTATCTTCAGCAGCCATTTTCCCATATTTTTATCCAATTTTCTTTTATTTCTTCTAAGGGTAACAGATTCAGATCTTCTAATTTAATAAGGTTTATCTGCTGATATATTTCTTCTTCTAATTAGACATTATTAGTCTCTTCATTGTCATTAGATAACACCTCATGTTTATCACTAATTGCACTCATGATCATGTTTAATTCTTCTGGATTTTATTCTTTCTTGAACATATTTTATAGTTCCTCAAGAGTATACTGCTTATATTCCATCGTTTTCTTTTTTTTCTATTGTTTTAGCCTATTTTTCACTTGATTTCTCTCCTACTTCTTTTTGGATTTTTATATCATGTAAAGGAAATGGATCTTGTTTTTTGGATTTTAGGAATGATATTTATGCTAAAATGGAGTACTAATAGTGGAAGTAGATTTTGTACTATGTCTAACTTCGTTAACCAGAGAAAGGTGAATTACAGATATTTCTTTCTTAAGCTCTTTGGCTTCTGT